>JARYGA010060975.1:49626-90649 GCA_030545235.1 Helianthus tuberosus
ATCCAACACACATATAGTTGTAGTTGAAGATTAATTGATAAGAAATGTAGGAATAAGATGATAGAAATGAATGAAAGCGATTTCAGGCTTTAAGTGCTTAAAATACCCTTAACGGGTCAAAATAAGCATACGAGCGAAAACGGGTTTAAATTGTGTAATAAACCTGTGATGAGAACCTAATATGGTAGATAACCTTAATTTGAAGAAGTGTATGTGTTATAAAGATCAAACAAATATGTTTGTTTGATAAAACGCATAAATTAAACGGAATAAAAGTCGATAAAAAGGTAACGAGTCGAAGGCTTAGAAGTCTCAAAATTTTTTATGATGGATGTTGGATTTTAACTCCATATGATGGAGAATTAAATTACGGACACGTAGGAAAAAAGAATTGGGTAAAACGGATAAAAAACGAGAGAGTTATGCTCGTTTCCGTGAAATCGGGTCATGCTGGGTATGTACAGCAACATAAAAGAAACATTCTGCCAAAAAGGGGCTAGGTGGGGCGTCTAGCCCCTAGGCGTGATGCCTAACCCCCCTGAACATGAAAAACGTTTAATTTTGTTTGTTTGACCCATATAACTTGTTTAAACTTGTTATTTAACTATCAAAACTAACTTTTAAGTTGGTTTTGATGATAGGTGATTGCCAAGAGTGTCCGGATGAAGATCATGCTCGAAGAAGAACCGAACACGATAAAGTTAAAAGCTTCCGCACGGCGTTTCGTCATATCTTTTAAACGGCGAATTCAATTACATTAAGTTGTTCAAACTTTTAAATTGTAAAAGTTTTAGTAAACTCGTATTGACATACTTACGTGTAATCGTAAAAACATGCATTTTTACGAAACTTATATTAAAATATTCTATTTAACAAGCAAGGGTGTTACAGTGAAAGTTGGCTAGTCTCCTATTGAGTATATCTTGGGTTTGAGAGTTCATCTCCCTATTCGCAGCTGCTAAAGCTCGCTATTGCTTTAACTTTCTCATTCTTTTTCAACGCTTGTGAGCTCCCCGACTGAACCATCCTCTCTTTTTTGTAGGGAATGGTTATTCGGATTGCGCCTTGAATATGAAAATTCCTTCCTCTGTGTCAGCTGAATACCCCAAGGGGGTAGGTTGGGAAGAAGTTTCTTCATTTCTAGGAGAACTGGACAGTTGACCATAAGCGTCCGATGGTCCTCGATCACTCATACTGTAAACTAACAAATTGTCAAATAACACAAAATAATAATTTACACATATGCACATATTCTCATTGATTATTTCCTAACAAAATTGACAATTTCAATGTCAGAAGAATACTTATGTGGCTGAAATAAGTGGTTGTAGCTCTGATACCACCTTCTGTCGCAGCCCCCGGCCCCTAGACACCTGGGAACGGGCGGCCGCGAGCCAGTATCAGTGGTATCGATGTTTATCAATTTGGCAGCGGAATTTACATCAGGACCGTAGTTAGGAAATATTTTATCAGAGTCAAATACCACATTTTTATAATAATAAACACATGGGAAATTCCCAATTTTCTGTTACAAACATGTTTATAGGGATAAACCCAAATTTATTGAATAAAACATCTTTCTTTATTTAGGTAACTTTTATAGCCACATTTTCCAAGCCTTCAGTGCTGTCCAGCTGGCTTCTATTTGGCTTTCACATTTTGTTAGCTGAAACGCGTTTAAAAATATTTTGTCAGTGGGAAATACTGGTGAGTGAATCCCAATTTAATCAAAACAGGTTTTATCATTTTACAGTATTGAGAGCGATTACAATGTTTATATCTACACAATTACTCATTCAGTACTGTCAATCTTGACTGTTGGGCCATATTACTCGTTGGCTATCTCATCGTCCAATGGTAACGTGTTGCACATTTTGTATACAAAACCCCAACATACCGGCAGTAATTGAAGAATTACAAAGTCTCAATTACTGCTAATTATATTTTAAAACAATTAAGATTTTGTGAAAACAGTTTACAAAAAAGGAGATTACTCACATTGCTACTTTAGGTTTTTCCTTTGTGATTTCCTGGTTATAATCTATTAATTAAACAATGCACACGTGTTAGTATAATAATCCAATATTTACATTAGTTAGACCCTCCCCGAGACAGAACTCCAACGACTACGTCGGGCAGAGCCTCGACAGCCGTTACGGAGCACTAGATCAATCGGGCAGCGTATCTAATACGTAACTGGGGGTTAAAATACTTACAACGAGGCAGAGCTTCGCTAATTAGGGGGTATTATACCCGAATATTATGTCTACTATTCAGAAATTAGAGAGAGAATTTGAGTGTTAAACGAATTGCAATTGAATCCGATCGATCCTATTTATAGTGTTGATACAGCACTTCCTCGCGGCCCGCGAAAGAAACAACAGGGGTCGTCGCGCCCCGCGAGCTAGGTCTAGTAGGCCGTAGCTTGGACTAGTCACCAGTATAGCCTCAACACGCATGTGACACGTGGCGGCACCAGGCTGCGCCACTAGTTCCCTCGCTCGCGCCCCGCGACAGATTATATGAAGTCTGTCGCGCCCCGCGACAGGCATATTTTATTATTTTTATTTGATTTTTGTTAATTTTAAGGTATTTCGGGCCTATTTCTCGCATACGGGGTGAAATTTAGGGCGTATAGGGGTGTAATAAATATTTTAGGAGGGTTGTTATAGAAATAGTCAACGCAAGGCATGGATAACGAGTTAATGGATTTGACTTGCGCCAGGTATGTATAAAGGTTATGCTTTTAATAGGAGCTTATAGCTCGACAAGAGAGGGACGTGTCAGAACTGGGTAATTGGTAAACATAGGTCAAATGTATTTATAATTGGACTTCCGAACAATCAAACAAAGTAAGTGATAGTTATTAAGCAAGTAATAGTGAAATAGCATGAAGTATTTGATTCGCCAAGTAGATAAAACCGATGAAAGCTATTGTAGTAGCAAGAAACCTTAGTTGAAAGAGAAAAGCATTGAAATAAGTTACGTGTTAGACATGTTATTAAATTGACTCTTGGGAGTTAGAACGAATGACGGTTAAGATCCAGACGAATGGCTCGAGTATGGACGAGGATGAAGGGTTTTTGCAAGAAAACGTTAAAATAATGAAATAACTTTTGTAAGAATGTTCGAACGGAAAGTGAACACAACACGTACTATGATACTTGTATACAATAGGTGCTAAGTGGCAGTTGACTTTGAAAAGTCAAATTGCAGATGTAGGTAAATAATTATTAACGAAAGTTGAAAGTATTATGTAAGAAATGTAATGTGTATAGTAGGATACCAGTAGTAAGGATTCTGAAAGAACATAGGTGAATCAACACCGAATACAATGAAGAACCGAGTGGAAACAATATGCTAAGGAATGGTTATGTATCGACCTGTTATGAACAAGAAGAATAAAGGAAATTAATATGTTAGAGAATAGTCGTGTATTGACCCAATGTGAATAAATCAAACGAACTACTATTTAAAAAAAATTAGGAATGAGTAGTATGTAAACAAGATGATTTAATTAACGCCATGCTCGAAGGAATGTGAATGAAATGTGCTAATCTTTCATTTTATAGATAAGAACGGTAGAACTCTTGGTGTGTAAAGCTGGTAGATTTGGAAAAAAAGATGTGCACGAGCGGAAGCTTAGCACGAGCTGGTAGCTTTGTAATTCTCACATATTGGGGATGTAAGGATTGTATATTTTTAATGGTGTTTTTGGATTTTTCTTTTAGAACTATTTATTTGATTATCTCATATATCGGTCGTTTAGTTTGAAGCCTAATCATCTTTTCAAAATTTTGATTTTATCTATTTTTTAGGCCATTTGCTTTCAGATCTAATCCAATTTCTATCTAAAACTTTTCCATCGAAAAACCCTAAGAAACCCTAACTTTTTGTCAACACCGATTAAGGATATCAACGACCAAGATCACAAGTGGCCACTATCAACCAGTAAGTTAATGTATTTATCGTTTTCTGCCTTCAGTTATATCTATCTTTTCAATGATTATTAAGTTGTTGCATACCATATGATTTTATAGCAGGTTTTTTGTTTTCACGTTCATCTTTTGATTGTTGCGATGTTGCTTCATAATTATCAATTACTTAATGTTCATCAATTCATTGATATTACATAAATTGTGTTTTTTATTGAATTGTTGGATTTCTTGTTTGCTAGATCTGAGTTGTTAAAATTAGGGTTGCCATATGTTTGATGTGGGGTAAAATACACATATTTGTCCCGTGTAAATTGTACAATTTTTGTATATATTTTATTTATTTTTATTTAGTTTTATTGTGATATTATATTATTTTGTGTTAGGACAGGTCCTGGTGTAAATGGAGCAAAAACGAGTAATATGGAAAAGACCAGCCAGTTGGGCAGAGTTGGGCGCCAGTGACTGGATTAAAATTGTCGTTATTTACCGTGATTGAGCCGAGCCCGCTATCTCTATAATATTTATATGTTGGCGGCTACGGAGGTCCAACTACATGTTCATATTCATAATGGCATATATATATATATATATATATATTATTTTTTGGTGGCCACTTTTGGGAATAAATAGACATCAGACGGAAAAAAAGATGCCATGCATTATTATTATTATTGAATTGGGCCCTTGGAACAATTATATTTACATTATTAAGATCGTATACCAAACAATAATCAATATTGGACGAAGAGAATTGTTATCGATCAGATCAGAGTTGGGCCGAAGCCCATTGTTTTTAGGAGTGAACGAAAAAGCATAAGGCGGCAGAAATTACTTGGGACGCAAATTTAGTGGGGGAATAAAAAGGACATCAGACGGCAGAAGAGATGAACCATAACAATTACGAATTTGGAGTTCTTGGAGACTATTGAAGGCTGTTTGAAGATCATAAGAGTGCTTGGAAGCTGAGAATCATTCGGGTATACTTCGGGAGCGTTCGGGAGTGAAGATTCGGGTTTAATCATCCTTTATCTTTCGTTTTCGTTCGTTTAACTTTGTAACTTGATGAATTCAGATTATACTTTGATTATGATTCTGTTTTTGATGATGTTTAGCGGCTAAAACTCTTATACTACCTAGGCATGACAATGGTTTAATAAAAGATTGGATTTTTATTCGGTTTTAATGTGGTTTATGGATTTTCTTGTATTGTAAACGGCTATGGAATTTTAACTTGGTGTATATGCATGCTTGATATTGTTTATTCGCTGTTTATTGCTTCGTATAATCCTTGGTGACGGTCTATATCACATAATAGGGTTGTACTAGGATTCTTGATTTAGGTGAGTGTATATATCACATAATAAGTCATTAATCCTTTAGGGTGAAAATCGAGTAAGTAACTTTAGAAGCAATATTCGGTAATCTTATAAAATCAAGTGTTCTACTAATCTTGTCGCTGTGAGGCTCAAGGTTGTTAATAGGTCTTGGTTTGGATTATAGCTAGATTAAGGTTTTGTGAGAAATCGGTCTAGTTCCCTACCCATCCTCTTATCTATTAAACCAAGTTGAAACCCATAGTTGCCTTAGAATTTCGCGCTGTAAGGTAGATTGTCACATTAAGGCACTTTCAAGAAGTTAGAGGACTGTAAGGAAATCTAACAACCGGTAATCGTAACAGCCTAGGTAGTGCCACAAGAATCGCCTCGAGAAGGGTTGAGGGGCTTAGTTGGTATCTTAATAGGTTTAGTATCTAAAGATCCCGGTTCCATACCACACTACCTTCGAATAGAAATCCATTCCGATAGGTAGTCTTCATCGCCACTGGTCAGAGTCTTCGTCCTAGTTCGTGTTTAGTTAATTTAGCTAATTTAGTTCAATCTTTATTTGCTTTATTTGCTTTATTTAGGATTTCTAGAAACCCCCCCCCCCCCAATCAATAAACATTTAGTTAAGTCGTGTCAGTCCTAGTCTAAATAGAGTCTTAGCGTAATCCTTAAAGTCTCGTGGGTTCGATACTCGGACTTACTGTAGCAATACTGCATTGATCGGTACACTTGCCGGTTGTGTGGTTTAGTTTTAGATCGAGTCTAAGTTTATAAATTTAAAGCTTAGAGTGTCTAGATTTAGGGTATTTTAGTTGTTTTTAATTAACCACTTTTAGCACATCAATGTTGAAGACGATTGTGAATTTTGTTGTTTTAGGATAAAAGAAAAGAAACCATAGATCCATGATTATAGTACACCTATGGTTCCATCAGTTACAATATTTCATCATTCGGAAGATTAAAGGCAACATTTTGAGGGCCCTTCACATCTTTCATTACCATTACAAAATAAATACCATATTTTAACAATATGATTTAAACAACAGTTTGTGGGACCAGTGTCAGATTGTTACCGACACTTTTTTGTGATTTTCCCGCTCATTTGAGTTCAATTTTCCGATATTCTTTACAACCTATTTGTCACACCCTGACTTTTGCGGAAGCGTGATTATGTGTGACTTGCTTAATATCATTGCATTCAATCATAACAACAACTATATGATAAGACCGAAGATGTTCATCCATTAAATAAGTTTAAAGAAATAACAACAACATTGTTTTAAAACACAGAATTCAAATTCGAGTACAAACCATGCAACTTGTTTTTAGAGTTCACAAGGACTCGACAAAAGATATTAAACAAAACCAGGTTTTGGGAGACGTGTCTCGTCCATGATAAGACACACTGACCAAACCCTAAGACCATGGATAACATCTTTTATTCTTAAACCACACTTGGAACTTCCGAACGCCCACTAGATCCACATCTAATTCCCTGAAATACATGTAGTTTGAAAACATCAACAAAAGTTGAGCGAGTTCATGTGTTTGTTTGTGTGTATGAGTAAACCTTTGTAATCATTGAAAGTATATATGTAAGTTTGTAAATCCCGGTATGAAAGCAACAAGGAAAACAGATCATTAATGGTTTGCTAGGCCATTAATATGTGTGACGTGATGCAGGAAGGCTCAAACCTAGCAGACTTTGCACGGGCTTCAGGCTGTAAGACATAGTCAACCCATGGGCCAAACCCTGGTCCAACATGGGTGAGGCTCGCTACACCCAAATAGATCTATCACTCATGTCCCTCGGTCCTACAATGAGGATTAATGGTCTTAAGCGTTATACCCACCACTCACATGATCTAGCAGTACCCTTCCTTAGCTAACCATACCAAATAATAACGTTTGTAAACAGTTTGTAACATGTACTTCACCCCCGAAGTTATAAAAACCGAAAACAGTTAAGAGAAAAGGGGGCATGAACTCACAGTCTTGCGTCTTCGCACCGTAACTCAAAGCTTCTTCGGATAAACACGACTACCTACAACGTACTAAGGTCCATTAGACGAGCTGGTCGTGCCTCGACTTAGTCTTAATTAGTGTCTTTGAGTTATGTTTCATTGTGTCTTGAATATTATTCAAAGTTATATAATTATTTGTTAAAATAATAAATATTTTAACTTAAATTATATTTATTAAATTTTGGAATAATTATTAAAATAATATATTTTAACTTAATACTTCTCAAGTATTTATACTTGTATATCCTTCCCAAGGATGGGTGTATTTGTATTCGTAATCTTATACTTGTATATTTTTGCCTTGTATTAGGGTCGTACTCCGGTGTGTATTTGTACGCACGAGAATACGTATCTTCTTGTAATTTTTAAGTATCCTTATACTTAATGTTATATTAACTTTTCCGGAATAATATCCTTAATAAAAGTCCATATATATTTCCAAAATATATATTTTAAAAATATTACTTAGAAAAATTATTTATAATTTTTCCCCTGGCAAAAATATTTGTATTTTCATATAAGTTCCAAAAATAATAAATTTTCAAGTCTAACTTAGAAAATATATATAAGCTCATCTTTCTCCAAAAATGATGTATTTCATATTTATTTGAGAAAATATATCATTCACCCCAAAAATATTGTATTTCATGTTTTTTTTATGAAAATATATATTTTCTCCCAAAAATAATACATCTTCTAATAATTCCAAGAAAATACATATTTTTATCAACCCAAAAATAATATATTTTCTTCTTGTCAATAATATGATATAACTTTTTAATAATTGTAAAAATCATATTTTTATTCACTTGGTGTCCAAAATATTATTTACCAAAATATACTTGTGAATATAATTTCCGGAATATTTTGTAAGTTATATTCCTTAGCTCGGTTTCACCAATACTTTTGTGTAAATGTGTAAATTCATATTCTTGGAATTTTGGTAATATTTTGGATTGTAATTCTTGGTATTTTGATAAGTTATTTTATTTCAAGTCCTAAAATAATATAACTAATACACAAAATATACAAGTAATCACACACATGGTGTCATCTAAATATATATTTCCTAAATACATATTTAGTCCTTTTATTTATAAAAACCAACCTTCAATATTTGTTATTTTGTAACAAAAATTATGGCAAAGTTTATGTAAAAATTTATGGTTTAAAATACACTTGTAAATATTTGTTTAGAAATATTTTTCTATGTGCTTAATTTTTAGAAAAAAATTGTCATAGTTTCCCCTAAAAATGGAGCTTTCCATGCTTTCAAGCATATCATTTTCTTTTGTAAAATCAACACAATCAATCCGCAATAAATAATAAACAACCTTTACTTACCAACTTTGCGAAAAACAAGTATAATCCACTACTTCATGAACTTGAAATTTCATAAAAATTTGTAGTAAATTACTAGTGTTATTAGTAAGCCTTGTTACCTTCTAAAGTGTGATTAATTCTTTAAAAACTTCATTTTTAAAGAATATGGATCTTCACAACTTCTAATCATATTTTTCAAAAATGTTTCTTCTTTGATTTTTCTTGTTACACAAGTGTTTCTACACTTTATTAACCACAAAAAATAAGGTTTATTTATGTAAGAACCAAGATTAAATAAAACTTATATTTTTAACTTGGTTTCTTTAGAAATCATCCATAAAATTTCTAGATCTACAAGTATCACAACTTACTTTGATCATTATTTTTCAAGAAATCAATGTATTCTTTCAAGTTCATGCTTCTCATGAGGATGATCCATTAACTTTCATCAAGTTCATCCTCTCATCTTGCTAGATTATGTTTTTAATCATGATCTAGCAAGATCATATGATGATCAACATCATTTTCACAAGAAATCAACAATCATCAAGAATAACAACTCATATTCATCAAGATTTCTTCATATTTTAAGCTTATGTTCAAGTTTACTTCTTGTGATTCTTAGTGTTCTTCATGATCAACATTATGTAACGTCTTTTAACCACTTAAAATAGAAGTAAAATAGCAAGATCAAGGTTCTTACCACTAGCACAAGGCTAGGGATGATCAAGTGAAGAAAACAAGTGGATAAAAGCAAATGAACGAGGTCTTTGATCTTCCACAAGCTCCTAGCTCCTTTGTGTAACCTCTAACACACTTGTATATGCTTGGATTGTATGAAGCTTGATCAAACAAGGTGAGTGTGTGTGTGTTGATTCTCTACCGAGAGCACAAGGGGGAAGATGAGAAGTTTGTGTGTGTTTCAATGTGTGTAAGAATGAGATTAGAACTGGGTGTGTTATATTTATAACCATTTTAACATTTTAACTCTTGTATATTATGTCTACAAAGTGCCAACATAATCCAATATAAAATTGATAGAAAATCAAGAGTGGGGCCCTTGTTGGGGCCGTCCACTAGGTGTGTGTGTGTGGGGGGGGGGGGGGGTAGTAGACTAGGTTCTAAACATAAGTTAGATTATGGTAAAGTTGTAAGTATTAGTTAGTTACATTAGTTACTAGATATTTATGATGTATTATGATGTTCGGGGACCATAACTAGCTTGGTAATGTTAAAACAGTGCTTCTAGTGAAAATTTGGTGTTTCGGGTAGTGTCCGGTTGTTCGGTTGGTTACCGGTTCGTTAAGGTGCTAAACTTGCAGTTTAGTGTGCTTTATGTACCCTTTTATGACACTTTTGATTCCCAACACTTTCAGGACCATTTAACCATATTTCTGCATAATATTAGATTGTTTAAATGCTGATTTATGCTGACTTTTGCTGAATTCAACACTTTGGGTAAGTTTTAGGCACTTTCCGGCACTTAAACTGTCACTAGAAAGGCAGTTTTATGATCCTTACTTTCCTACACACTATACTAGTGTAATACTTGGTTTCTGGCTTATTCTGTGTCTCAACACACTGTCTGTCTATGTACTGAGCTCTGTCAGCATTTTCCTGATTTTTCTGATAACTGTGCTAACTGTGTTCCGTGCATCATTTGAGTCAAATAAGCTTTCATGCAATAATGGTATGACATTAAGCAACATGTGATGCACACGTATGTATATGGCAGTAATCAGTAAGCAGTTAATTGTAATTCAGCACAGTCATTAAGCACTAATCATAGTTTAATAGTTGTACGGATACCTGATATTTTGACAGTTGTCACACTATTCTTAATCGTCCATTCTTAATTTAGCGATTCAGCACATATATATTGCTTAGCATCAAGCTCATAACTTGGACGACAAGATTTCTGACCGTATATCACCTTCTTCGAAATCTAAATGGTTGGTTTTTCCTATCGTAACTCTTCACATTAATGTATATGTAATATTATTTACTGCAATTGATAGTACATTTTATGGAAATACTGAGTATGAGCTCGGTAGCAGATTTAAAGAATCACAAGTTAGAGCCAAGTTAGTATGTGTAGTTAGAGACTTGGTGAGATCAGTATTCAAAGATTAAGGTATTTTTAGAACATTGTATTCGTAAGTATGTTGAGTATTGGTGGTTTTTTAAACTATTCATTTTTATTAGAATTTTTTTACCTGTTAATGGTTACTGGGGTTTCCCAAAATTAGGTCCAAGTCGTAGCGCGTGACGTAAACTTAAACCTTTGAAGAATTTTTATGTGGGAATTTTCTTAGATAACCCATTACTTATTGTGATTGACCTGATCATGACTTTTTTTCTATTTTATTTGCTTTTAGCGCTATTTAATGCCATTTTTATTATGTGTTTTGCGATACTTGAAGATGTTTCTATTCAAATAATCTATCATTGTGTCAATTCAGTGATCTTTGGTTGGTTTATTCCATTTTGGCACATCGAGTATTCATTTTATATGTTGAATATGATGTTATTAGACTGCACATGAGTTGCTCGATAAAATAAATACGTTAAATGTTGTAGACGCCGTAACTTTGTTTATACAGAACTTCATAATGATATACCATTTCTGTTTTAATGGTCAATCTGGTAACCCTGCTTCGCTTAGGAATTTCTCAAATAGTGGCGGTATGTGAATAATCTTAAAGTATGTGAATATGGATTGTTGCCTGACACTCTGCATATTCAACTGTTTTTTTTTTCTGTTTATGATTACAAAACGAATATGGAGATCAGAGGAAAGCTCATCTTTCGTGAATTTAGCTTCCAGAACCCCTCAAAGCAAGGGTTTTGCTCAGTCAGCGGTTCTTAAGGTTAAGTTTTCAAATCTCTTATAGTTTAGATTTTTTGAAAATTATTAGTGGGCATTCTACTTATACATATACAAACTTCTTTAGGTCATTGAAGTGCTAGATATGATGTGTAATGGGGATTTTAAAAGCCAAAGAAGGGGACTTTTGCATCTAAATGCAATGCAAGTAACA
Organism: Helianthus tuberosus; assembly: GCA_030545235.1. Lineage (NCBI taxonomy): Eukaryota > Viridiplantae > Streptophyta > Magnoliopsida > Asterales > Asteraceae > Helianthus > Helianthus tuberosus. The sequence goes on from JARYGA010060975.1 coordinate 61,278, forward strand.
GAAATATTCTATGGTGCTTCTAGATTCAAAACTTTCGTAGTCCGTAACTTGGTAAGCTTTTATATATATGTTTACTTATTTTTAGGGCTGCAAATGAATGTTTAGCGAATTACTATTTATGAACCATTCAGCGGGAAGTTTGTTTGCTTTCGTACTACCTTGTACAGGGACATCATGATTTTCGTGTCTTAACTAAATGCTTGAATACTGTTGTGGATATGACGTATAATCTTTTCATGTATGCTCGCTGATGGCTTTAGGTAAAGTTGCATGTCACGAAAGGATAATTTTAGCTTACATCAATGATGGATGCGGATAAGATTGAAGAGGAAGAAGATATTGGCAGTGCGTCAGGTGAATTTAATTTATGGTTCAATAAGTGTTTTTTACTATATTTTTTTCTTTTATGAATAGGAAAAGAAGATGGATAACCAATGTTGAAAGTTAAAAGAACACTTTAGACATGTTCCTATGTTTATTAAACAAGCGGGTATGCGCTATGTGATAAAACTAAAAAAATGCATCTCATTTTGTTATCTATTTTTAGGGGATAATGGAGTGTTAATCATATGTTTAGTATGCTTTGTAGTTGAATATGGCTTCGTAGCTAGATGTCGTATCTTTCTTTTTAGTTAAGGGGAGAACTGCCGAGCCAAAGATTTTGTGGCATTAGTTAGGTGATTATAATTTTGTATACTTAATGTGTATATTTTGTGGTTGGTTAGGTTGGTAACAACAATTAAACATTTTGCTCGGCATGTCAAGGAAAGTATTCTTACTTGTGTCAAAAGATGGTAAGAGTGATTCATAAGCCTTTAGTCCAAGTGGGGTAACAAACATGTATAAATCCTAAGTTGTATACATAACCAATATTTGTCTTTTCCTTGATGTTTTTGTACACGACTTATAAAGAAAAACTTTGTTACTATTTTATGTAATGTCACTTTATTTGCATTACTTTTATCGATACAATTATGATTAATGTAATTTAAATTTTCCTACCTGGGTTTCCACTCGGTTTCATATAACTAATTTTTAAAAGCTTTGTTGTTCCTATATCCGTAGAATCGTAGATGCAAAAGTCGTATTTTATATAAAGTCATTATATAATATTTCTTTTCATTTATATAAAAAAATTAACGATTAAATCATATATATATATATATATATATATATATAGGGTTGGGTTCTTTGCAGAAGTCATATTTTATACGGAACTCTTAAGAACCATTTCAAGCCATGGATCTAATAATCAATGGCTGAAAATAGAGCAGAGTAAAATTGTAATTCATAGCAAAATTGAGTATATAGTTATAAAGGTAATAAGGGTATAATCGTAAACAAACAATAGTAATAAATATTGAGAAATCATAATTTATTCCTTATTTTTCTCTAACTTCCCAATCCACATTTCTTGTTTATCGCATCAAGTAAAATCAAAGAAATCAGTTGTTACTTTAAAGCTCATACTCTATGTATGTATATCCACATATCATCAAAATTTTCAAGTTGAATGTCTATTTCCAAGTAATGTTAACATACATCTAAGTATGATATTTACATATATATATATATATAAATATTCACATTGATAATTAATTTTCTCAAACTGGATTTCAATTTACATATATGTAAATGTTTAATATACGTGTAAATATAATATTTACATGTGTGTAAATATTCAAACTAATTATCACTTTATTCAAACTACATGTTTAATTACATTTATGTAAATCTTGAAAATTAAAATTTTAAACTAATAGTCTACTTGAAATTCACTAAGGAATAAAAAATAGATCTAACTCTAGAAAAAAAATCATGAGCATGTAAATCTTGCATTACCATTAATGTCGACGTCTTTATACATTCAAAATAGCACAAAGAAATAAAAACGTTGGTTAAATGCATATTACGTAGATCTAAAACTAATTTAAAAATGAGAAATTTTAGGAAGTATTGGTGTGCAGTCAAAACTAACTTTTAAATATAGATAAATTGGAATAGTGAATTTACGCTAATGACCTTCGTTAAAAAATAAGAAAAAATTAAATTAAATAAAAATGAGTGGCTATAAATGGTTCTGCAAGTTTTGAAAATAAAAATAGTTCTGAAATGATCATCACCCTATATATATATAAAGAAATATTTTAATGCTTTTTCCTTATATTATTTTCACCTTTTACCTTTTTGTTGTTTAAAGAAGAACCATCAAGTAAAGTTTGTGAAAACTATAAACTGATCAATAAACAAATAAAAATAAATAAACGTTTAGAATATCTTTCTAAAAAAAGGTAATCTATATATTATACTAAAAGAATTCATCTTTGCCACATGACCCTATTTTTGGCTAGTCAATTGAGTGATGTGGACATCCTCTTTGGCCAGATAATTGTTCAAGAGCGCCAAACCCTTTTCCTCTATTTTCCTTTTCACGCGACTTCTTAGACACGCTTTTCATCATATCATTCAAAAACCCTAATTATATTCTCTGGCAATTTCATACATCTGCGATTTTATTCGAAACACCTGATCTCTAGCAGGGCGATTCTCATCAAAGTGATTGTTGGAAACCCTAAATTGTAACCAGTGGAATTGAATTCAGGTATGTTTATTGTTTTTTACATTGATTATTCAAGCTTTTAATCTTACAATCCTATGAAACTTGTGATGTTGGTTATCACCGAGTTTCCCTTTTCTTCCCCATTCATCATCGTCTTTAAACCCCAGAGGAATCTACACCAGTTATTCGAGGATTACTGATTTAGTCTGATGGAATGATGGATCTTTCAAATGTTGTTTGTGAATTTCATCCAGGTCTTCAATTCTTTGATTTCGATATTCACATGTATGATTTATTTCTGTTTTAATTGGAATTGCGATTTTATAGTTGTGGATTTTAAGACAGGTGGTTGTTTTTTAATTTCATCCCAGGTCTTCAATTATATTTAGCATATAAACTTATTATACAATTTCTTATGTGTGTCCTGATTTGTTGATATTTAATCTGTTTGTTTACATCTGCAATGAGTTTGTTTTTATCCTCAACTGATTGGTTTTTCTTCAGGGTGAAAGTCTGAAATGTTGACATGTACAATCAACTATCAGGTTATGCAGTTGATAGATTTTGACATAGTTTGACCGATTTATTCTCTCAAGTGTATCGTTGAGGTATCATTGCGTATTTCCAAAACACATTCCTGATCCATACGTTAACCTAGGGTTTTTCTAATCAATATCAAACACTAATACCCAAATAGTCTTGATATTTTTACTGTTGAGGTGAATATTAGGGTTTATTGCTTGCTTATCATCTCAAATTCCTTTTCGTTTCAGTAGTTTTGTAATTGAATGTTGAAGTAAAGTTTGTTGCGAATATTACGCCTGTATTAGTTGTTTCTGATTGTTAATTGATTTAGAAATGTTTCGTGTTAAATGACGACGAGAACAAGGTCTTTGGTGTAGTATTCAGAACTCCTCCGTAAGTTTCTTTTCAGAGTCTAGAAATTGTTGTCTATTTGTTTATGAGCGTATGCATTGTTAATTGAAGCAGTTGAATATTTAATAATGTAGTAGACCGTTATGCGTAATTAGTTCCAATCTTAGATTATACAAAATTTTATTAAGTATATACGCGGCAACCAAAGATTGCACCACGTTATACTAATTGTCACTTGACTCACTTTATCCGACTGCAGGAAAGATTCGACTGGAATTCCTCATATATTGGAACACAAAGTCCTATTTGGTTCAAGAAAGTACCCTTTAAAAGAACCATTTGTTGAACTACTGAAGGGGAGTTTGCATACTTTTCTTAATGCATTCACATATCCTGATAGGACATGCTATCCTGTTGCATCTACAAACACAAAGGTTAAAATAATGTGTGGTTATTGGAATTAAGCACATTTATGTTCTACTATATCTGGTTTCATAAAGTATTTTTGTTATTGTGTAGGATTTTTATAATTTGGTAGATGTATATCTGGATGCTGTTTTCTTTCCCAAATGTGTGGAGGACATTCAGACTTTTCAACAAGAGGGTTGGCATTATGAGTTGAACAACCCTGAAGAAGAAATAACTTATAAAGGTCAATATGATTTTCGCCAAGTATTCCTCTTACTGATCTTGAGTTTTTAGTTTTTATTATAAATATATATTCTATTGTTATTTATATGATAACATGCTCGCATAGACTTATCCTATTAATCAAATTCCTTTTTTAAATGAGCTCAAATTAAAGTTTGAGTCGGCTTGAACACATATAAACTCGGCTCGATATTAACTTGCTAAACCGAAGATTTTCATTTTTAACTTTCATCAATTTCATAAATACGTCTTATTTCAAACTGACTTCAAAATATAGTTCTATACAAATGGTTGAGCTGAGATCATTCTATTGTTTTATTTGAAAAGTTTTATTTCTACAGCAAACAGTTGACGGATTCATGTATACGTCTTAACTTTGCACATGATAAAGATTTACTTGGCACGTAGCTTTTAAGGAAACTTTTTGAACCAATTAACAAACTGGGCGGGTCGGGCAGGTGTGGGTCACCGATTAAAGTGACTTTGGGTCAGAATGAGTTCAGGTCAATATGGGTTAGGATTAAAATGAGTTCGGGTTAAGACGGGCTCGGAGCAAAATGAGTTCGGTTCATTTAAAAAACTTATTAATTAAGATCGGGTAAACATGAGTTTGGAGCAAAATTAATTTGGGTCAAACATGTAGTTTAAAAGAAAAACTTTCAAACTTTTGGAATCTCTTGAAAAAAGTAAAGATTGGAAAATAGTGCGGGTTGGGTAATGGTGAAACAGGTGGTTTGAGATACGGGTTAAAAAGGTGAGTCAACTCAGTTGACCTCTTACACCATTACCATTTATTGTAGTTTTATAGTTGTTGAATACATGGCAACTGAGTTTGTGCTTATGCAGTCTAGAAACCACAAGGCATGTTTCAGTGATTATAATAACTCTCTCTACAAAGGAACTGAATACATCATCTATTGGGTGAGTTGGTTTATTACATTTGCTATGTTTTTGTTTAGTTAAACGTAGAATCTTCCGGTAGGTGTTAATTCGACCATTTACATGTGAATGGGTCTAATTTGGTTAGGTTTTACATCAGATGGGTCAAATAAAAGGTTAGTGAAAAGAGACAAACGAGTTTAATGTTGGCTCAAAGCCAGTATTTCTTTCAAATAGATCGAACAAAATAAATCTGAAAGGCAGCCATTGAAACGGGTCGAACGGGTAGAAAGTGGCTGAAAGTATGTTTTTATTGCAAACGCCCTTTTTCATTGTTTAATTCAAAGATATAGATGATCATTGTAATTATATTGTTTCTGAAATCATACATATTGAAATAATTGTTTTGCAGATATCAGCCCACATTGTCAGCTAATCAGATGAAAGTGGCAACTGACTTTGAGTATCAAGGAGGTATGTCTTTCTAGGCATCTGTTTATCAACTTGAAACATGACTTTCATTTCAAGCATTATTGATGAAGAGTGCACGTGTAGCTAAGGAAGTCGATCACAAGGCATTGCTTCTTTGTTCTATGTGTAGTGATTTGTGTACACTTCGGATTTGGTTTGGGTAAAAAGGAAACTGGGTTGATTTGGGTAAAGATGAAATTTCATTTGGGTGTTTTTGGGTCCGCTAAATTAAACAATGGCTCAATTTGGGTCTACTAAAACGGATCAATACGGGCTATTCTTATAAAACCCGCTAACTTAAAACGGGTTCAAATGGGTTTGCACTACCCATGACCCATTTTGACAAGACTCATTCACGAGTCCATTTTGGCCAGAACTTGTTTTGACCCGAAACAATTTGGAAACCTTTTAAAATGGACTGTTTTGACCTGTTGGCTGACCTGACCTGACTCGACCTGGCCTGTTGGTTGAGTTGAGCTATACTTGCTTCACCCCTGCAAAAGAACAATTAATCCATGCTATTTAATATTTATCATGCAACTTTTCACCAAGTAATCCTTACTGATCTTGAGTTTCTAGTTTTTATTATAAATATATATTCTATTGTTATTTATATGATAACATGCTCGCATAGACTTCTCATATTAATCAAATTCCTTTATTAAATGACCTCAAATTTAAGTTTGAGTTGGCTTGAACACATATAAACTCGGCTCGATATTAACTTGCTAAACCAAAGATTTTCATTTTTAACTTTCATCAATTTCATAAATACGTCTTATTTCAAACTGACTTCAAAATATAGTTCTATACAAATGGTTGAGCTGAGATAGTTCTATTGTTTTATTTGAAAAATTTTATTAAATTATAAGATATGTAAGAGTAAATCATCCTATCTTATTTAGTAATAACTAGTAATAAGGCCCCCCGCGTTGCGGCGGGGGCGTAAACCATGCCAAATAGTATCAATGCTATATTCGATCAGCAACGCCGAAAAAATGGGTAAAACAAAATAACAAAAAAGGAAAAATAACACCGAACGAAAAACATACGTAAAATCGTTGAACCATGCATGCCTGTTGTGTCGTGATAACGCGAAAAAAATTAGACTAAAACGTAAAATATAGAAAAGAATAACTAAGTCGATCTAGGACCCCGCTCGTTGCGACGAATCTGTCAAACAGGGAAATAAAGACGCATTGTGACGAACCTGTCAAATGAAAAAAAGACGAAAAACCTTGAAACCATACGCACATTGCGGCGTATTCACTCGCAAAATTTAGAGCGAAACGTAAAACAAAAAGTTTGCAAAAGATGAAAAGTATGAGGATCAATTTTGAAAACAAAAAAAAATATTAGGAGTTAATTTGCAAAAGTTGTAAAGGTTTGGTAAAAGTAAAAAAAAATTAAAGAGGTTAAAATGAAAAAAAAAACTGAAAACCTTTAAATTAGAAATGAAAAAGCCACCTTTTTTTAAACCTCCCTATGCTTAGAATACAACTTCATGAAACACCAACATGTTGAACTACACAGGGACGTTGTGTCATATTACCTCGCAAAATTACGAACGAAACGTAAAAAACGTTAAAACACAAACACACGTTGCTTCGTGGTAACTCGCAAAATTTAGTACGAAACGTAAAGCGAAAATCCGCGAAAGATGAAAAAAGTATAGGGGACGAAAGTTAAATATAAAAAAGTTGAGGTTAAATTGTAAAAAAAGAAAAGTTTTGGCTCTAAACTGAAAAAATACAATTTTGTGAAATGAACATTACAAGAAATACAAAGATTTAGATTAAAGGTAAAATTTCAACTTTCTTTTTTGGAAAACACCCAAAACACATGGTACAACATGCTATGCATGCAAAACTTACTAATTTATAGTATATAAATATTCAAAATATAGCTCTATACTACAAGCCCGAAAGAAAGAAAGAAAGAGACGACAACACTGTAAGTCTGTAAGAATTTAGTTTCCAAATTGTAGTATAAGTCTTAACTCTTTTGATTTGCATGATAATCCTCACAGTGTATATACATTGCATTCTCTCTAATTATTGTTGTATTTGTATTTTAATATTGTAAGATTATTTGATTGGTTAAATACAGTGTATCATGCCACTTAAACTGCATGTTTTAACCATTATGAAAAAGTATCTTACGGCCCTTCCTGTTTTTAACTCAGTTTTTTTTTTTTTTTTTTTTTTTTTTTTTTTTTTTTTTTTTTTTTTTATAATTGAGTTATACTCTGCAGGTCCTTCCTGTTTTGAAAACCGGTGTTGACCAGTGTGTTAACTAGACATTAATTGAAGACGAAAGGTAATTCCTTTTTTTCACATAATAAAAAAAACTTTAATTAAATTAAATACAAATTATTACAATAGCAAGTAGAACATGCTTGATTATATAAACGAGTGTATTTTCTTATATAGTTTTTGAGGGACAGATGAGGCCCAGATAGTACCAATTAACCTCAATGGTTAGGTGAGAATGCTAACATGTAATTGAGGATATCCCTCATAATTCCTGGTTTTCATAACATGTAACTGTCAATGGTTTCAGGTCCCAATGTTTAGTAGATTTAGAACCGAAGCCTTGAAAAACTAACACGATTCAGGGTGCTTAGGAGAACATTGAGACATTTTTTTGGAAGACAAATAGATGGGCAACCTCTCTGTTGGTTCAAATGGCCAAATGATTCTGAAGACCTTAAAGTTCATGTGAATTTATAAATATTTCTTTGCATAAATTACTTGATAAGTTAGTTGGGTAACCCCCTTTATGCATCAATTATTGATAAACAAAGTCAAGATTGAATTTACATAACTATCAGTTCATTATAATTTAATATTTACATAAATAGCAAAACATTTTTTTCATTTTAAAATTTGTATTTATAATTATTCTTTTTCATCACACCTATTTATAATTACATTTGATGAGTTATCGTTTTGAATCATTTAAATGTCAACTTTTTTTTTCTTTTGTTGCGGCAGTCTATGAACGTTGTGTTGTAATTCGGGTCGTGATCAAACCGTGCGTACATGTTTGGTCTACTTTGTACACATATTGTACATAACACACGTACAGTGGGGTTATGGGTTCCGAGCCACGATGGTTGTGGTCTATAGACACCGATCTGTGGCAAATGAGTTTGGTCATGTAATGGGTCATAAAAAGAAACAAACCCAATGAGCCGAAGCCATAACGTCCAAATCACATTTCATATTCATTTATTTTAATTAAGTGTAATTTTATATTTACTTTAGTACTAATACTGAAACAAATCTTTCATTAAAAGATTTATGAAAACACCATTAAATAATATATTTTTTTGAGGCCACCCGTATAACACACGGGGTCTTAAGCTAGTGTTTACAATAAAATAAATACCATGACTCAAATAAACTAAATGGTATATTATATATATATATATTAAAAAACAAACCTAATGAATAGTATGAATAGTCTTTTTATTTTTCTTTTATCCAATATTGTTATTAAATATATAGATTTTAATTTTATCAGCTAATGTATTTGTGCATTTGGTGTAGTAGTTTGTGTGTCACTTTTTTAGCCATTGGTCCGCGGTTCAACTCCTTCCCACATCCTTTTTTTTCTTTTTAATCCTCACTTCGATTTTAACCATTTATCACCACCGTCAACCGTTTTTTTAATGGCAACAACACTTCCATTCATAAAAATTATAAGTAATGAATTGTACCTATAATAATATCTATTTTCTTTATTATTTTCCTTAACTTTAATAATTTATTTTTCTTAACTTTAATGATTTTCTTTATCGCGAGTTTGGATAAATGCTACATGTTATCATTTGCTCATCCTTAATCACGGGTACCATACGAACAACAACGGTATTGCACAGTTTTTTTTTGTTGATTTTCTTCAACTTTTAATGAATTTTTTTTGTTTAAGTGATAGGGATGAGATCGGTGCCAACCGATACCGAATCGGTACTAGGATCACCAAAAGTCGATACCGAACTGGTACTTAAGATATATCAGTTTGGAAAATTCGCTACTGTTACACAGTATTGTTTGCTCATCACTGACCATGAGTTTCATACAAACAACATCATTACCATACGTTTCATACAAACAACATCTTTCGGTTATCTTTTAGCGTTTTTCTACATTTTCTTTTTTATTCTTGTCAGCACTTCCGTGCGCAACGCGCTCGTAGTGATTTCAAAATACATGTAGACACATACTAAATAACAAAAGAAGTTCGCCGCAACGCGGCAGCGATGATAAACCTAGTTAACTGAAAAAAGAGGACTACTTGTTAGGGCCCTGATAAAGGTTGACTAATAATTCACTATCCCCATGTTTCTATTATTAATATAATATAATATAATATAATATAATATAATATAATATAATATAATATAATATAATATAATTCATCATCTTCCTTCATTATATTATTATATTAATTCATGTCCATGTAGTGGCGTTGATAGCCGAAAGATAAGGTGGTGCTTGCATCAATCGGTCTTTTTCCCGATTGCTAAGTGTTATGAGGCTCATGTACAAGGTTTGATGCAAAACTGCAATCGAGTCGGGGGTCTCACTGGATGCAGCCTCTCTATCCTACGGGGTAGAGTAAGACTGTCTACATCTTACCCTCCTCAGACCCTACCTTAGCTTTACTATTGGTGGGATTTGCTGAGTATGATGATGATGATCTTCCTTCATTAACAATGCGCGACGCTGCAAACTTCCGGTGATCGGACTTTATTGTTTCCGTAGACCATATAATTTCAGTTCATCTTTTCTTTAGTTACACTTAGGGGTACCCTAATACTTGCTCAGGGATACCCTTGACAAATAAAATAAAGATTAAACATAAATTTGCATTTCGTCAAGAAAGTTGAGGGGTATCTGGTGCACTCCCTCGCCACCACATAGATCCGCCCCTGAATATGTTATAGCTATAATCTCTCCAAGCATTGCATATTGCATATGTTCCCTATTCGACATTATAGGATCTCAATGTGGTCCAATTGATTTCGCTTAAATTTAAATAAAACAAAACAAAACCAACATCTGTAAAAATAGTAAATAGTTTCCATAAAAATCAACACATAAAATCTTAATCTGTAATGCCAATGATCTCTAGATCAAGTGTTGGAAGCTTTCATTTCTCTTGGTAGATGTAGGTTCAACTCCCACTTAGTATAGAGTGAAACACTGGTGGGCAAATGATAGGAAACACAGAGAAACCTGGGTTCGATACTTGAGCCAAACGGGTTTTACCGGTAATTTCACCGTCGTACTTACGGGCGGGTGGGTTACCGGGTTTTCCCCGGAATTGGTGGTGGATTCGAGTTACTCTTAGAGTATTCTGTTTGGTCTAGTCGGTACCCCAACAGTGCTCGAGATTTATTCTATTAGCCGTTCAAAGAAAAAAAACTAAATCAATAATAAACCGACTTAGTTTTTTTTATATATGAGTCATGTTATAAGATTGTTCTCATGTTTAAACTTCAAAAAGGATAAATTACACTTTTCGTCCTTTATGTTTGTATCAGATTGCAATGGATAGTCTTTAACTTCAATAATTACAGTCACGGTCCTTTATTTGGAAAACACATTACACCTTAGGTCCTTTGGTACTAACCTTGTTAAAATTTTAAGTTAAATTGATCATGTGACTTGCACATGAGGGTAGATCAGTAATTTTACTTGTTTTTTAAAATATATTATAAATAAACTTAAACTCTATCTCTTTCTTTCAAGCTATCTCTCTCCCTCTTTCTTTCTCTATCTCTGTTTCCAACAACCAGACCCCTAAATCATCCTTCTGCTAAACAACCCGTCGGAATCACAGACGCCACCGGAAACACTACCTTTCCGGCAAGCAAATCTCAAGTTTACAACAACACTCATCCAGTCTATCGTCCTCAACCACACCGCAACCGCCGCAGCTGCTACTGTCGTTTCTGCCTCTGGTTCACCTTCATCCTCCAGTCAACCGATCGAAAGGAAGTGACGTCGGTGACGGGTCTATTCCGGCGTTAGTGATGCCGAAGAAGAACACAACGAGATTCAAGGCGGTTGTGGCGGCTAGTGGAAGAACTATGGATAATAATAGTGGTTCGAAATCAGATCTGAAGAATACGAAGGTGAAGGTGAACAAGTCCAAAATCACATCAACTTCCTTTTTTATACCAACTGGATAGAACATGAACTACACTCTCCAGCACTTTGACCAAGTCAACCTCCAACAATTGTTAGTTAAACATTTTTCAAAGTATTGTATAATTTGTATAGATTTAGATTGGCCGTTGGGTAATTTAAGTTGATTTCCATCTTGCCAGCACTTTGAACAACTCAACCTGCAACAATTGTTAGTTAAACTTTTTTCAAAGTATTGTATAATTTGTATAGATTTAGATTGGCCGTTGGGTAATTTAAGTTGATTTAAACGAACTCAATTGAAGTTTTTTTACCCAAATCACTTTGAAGAATGTCTGAGGAAGAGACAGGTTATGGTGTTTTAGGGTTTGGGAACTGAGGAGATGATTGAATTGGGAGGAAGATGCTATATACATATGTTAATTTTTTGGTTTTATTTATTAATGAATATTTTAAATAGAAACATGAAATGACTAAAATACCCTTAATTGGATAGACATAACAGAAAATTTTAACTTGGTTAGTGCTAAAGGACGAAAGGTGTTATGTGTTTTCCAAATAAAGGATTGTGACTGTAATTATTGAAGTTAAAGGTTATCGATTGCAACCCGCTACAAACATAAAGGACGAAAAGTGTAATTTACCCCTTCAAAATTTTTTTAACGAAATTCTCAGTCAAAAACACAACGCACATTAGAAAAATCACAACATTTGATAATCAACTTCTCATCCGGATTCCATCTTATAATCCCAAAAAACGAGATAATTACCATTTATAGTATGATCTTGATTTTAGAAAACTTAATTTTTTAAATTTGATGGGCTACTGGTCTAGTAGAAACTAGATACTTCGATTTATAGATCAGAATATTTCTTTTTTGGGGCCAATTTTGGTGTCAAGCTACGATGGGTACATTTTAGTTACAGCATAACTATATTAACGATGCACCCCAACAAGATTTTATTTCCAAATAACCGATTGCAAACGCTTTATTTATACATAAAATTCAGCTAAGCCATTCACGCCTTATTATAGACTTAGCACTATATTATTTATATATATATATATATATATATATATATATATATATATATATATATCATGTTTCTTGTACTTGTACTGATTGCATCAACCCAAAGAAGTCAAAGTTTGATTGGGATGGCCATCAGAGGCAGATTTTTCTTTAACGTAAACCCAAACTTATCAGTCATATCCGTATCTTGTGTTCTCATACCTCCTTCAATCTTCCAATCAAACTTATGAATCAAAGTTCCCAACATCAAATGCAACATAACATCCGCAAGAGGCAATCCTGGACACATCCTTCTTCCTGCACCAAACGGGATGAACTCAAAATCACGACCTTTGAAGTCTATCTCGACATCAAGAAACCTCTCTGGCTCGAACCTTTGTGGGTCTGACCACACATTTGGGTCTTGACCCATGGCCCACAAGTTACACATGATCTGCGCATCTTTTGGGACCATGTGACCTTTGATCTCAACATCAGTTATGGCTTTATGAGGGACTAAAAAGGTAACAGGAGGGTGCAGTCGAAGAGTTTCTTTTATAACGGCGCGTAGGTAAGGAACCCCGGAGATGTCTGATTCTTCAAAAGTTCTGTCATCATTTCCTATTACTTTCTTGATCTCCGCTCGAGCTTTCAACATTTTCTCGGGGTTGTGCATTAGTTCGGCCATTGCCCATTCCAACGTGTTTGATGTCGTGTCGGTTCCTGCAATAAATAAGTCCTGCACAAAGGATTCTGGCCACCATGAATATTTTTACACAACTACTTAGGATTTTTTTTAGAAATGGGGGTATCAACTACAAGAAAATACGTGGTTGTGAAGCAAACCTTGGGTCCATGCGCATTTGATATAAAGAAGTTCAATTATTTAGTACTCAAAGAAGATTACTTACATATAGCAACTGTCTTATTTCATTAAGGCTAATTGAGGAGTTTGGATCTTTACTGATGTTCAATAGCAAATCGGTAAGATCCTTGGTTGATGCATCGGATGAATTGGTACTTCTAGCACGCAACCGTTCACTGATATGATGCTCATATATTGCCGAAAGCTTCTTGTTGTAAAATTTTGATCGTCGTAGCAAGCCTTGTGGATCCAAGTGCCGAAGCACAGGAAAATAATCGGCTAAATTTGGTGCACCAGAAATTTCCATGACAGCCCATACCATGTCCTTAAATTCTTGAGAAGATGGAGAATCATACTGAGCTAAATCAGTAGAAAATATGTAGTTGGAAAGAACGTTAAGAGTTGTTGTAGCCGCAGTTTCACCAACATTGATCGGTTTGCCACTCATGCAACAACCATGAACGAAGTCCAGGAGTTCCTGAACCTTTTTCTTGCGTAGAATCCGGCTTGCATCAAGTTGACGTATCGAAAACAAATGTTCTTTGCATATTCTTCTTAATGTTCGCCACTGGTCCCCAACAGGCAGCCAAATCATGGAGATGTTATGGATGTCGAGTACTCTCATACAACACGGGACATATCTGCTGGAGAAAGAAATATCATGTTTTGACAAGAACTCTTGAGCTATTTCACACGACGAAACAACGATCATGGTGATGCTACCGAGCTTTAGGGACATCAAAGGTCCGTAGGTTTTGGACAGGGCAGCGAGGGAGTGGTGTGGTTTGTTTCCGAGTTCCAAGATGTTTCCGATGATTGGAAGCGGGCTCGGTCCGGGTGGCAGTCTGGTGGCGACACCTGACTTTTGATGGCCCGTAAAGAAATAAAGCCATGTAAAAACGGAAAGTAATAAGAAGAAGAAGATGATTATGTGGTCCATCTCTCTCCTATATTCAGCTACACATTATTATGATCCTCATGATGTTATATTTATACTCAACTGTGACAGTCAATAATGCGTATAGAGTCAAAACATTACTACAATTAGGCCCCTATTGGAGGACTATCAATTATTCCATTATTCCATTGTCCATATGCTTAGTTATTAAATAATATTTTGGGAATATTTCACATAATAGTAACCAAGTTTTAAAAGTGTTCTAATTAAGTCATTGGTGTCGTTTTTGTCCCAATTAGATAACTTAACATTCAAATCGAGTCATGTCCTTTTTTCCACGTATCAAGATAAAAATGAAGCATAAAATGCTAGGGTCGAATTATTTTAATATATGAAATTATATTTATTAAAAATAAAAACCATTTAATTACATTAAAAATTAAAAAAATAAGTTACAATCCACGTCATCACTCGACGTTAGCATCAAATAAAAGAGAAAAAAGAAACAAAAATCCATATCACCACGGTTACCTATGAAATTGATGAAGAACCCCTTAATTTTAATGAAGAATGAATGTTGAGTGACTTGATTGGAACACTTTTAAAACTTGAGTGACTTAATTGGAACACTTTTAAAACTTGGTTACTATTCTACAAAGTTACCCCATAATATAATAGCAGATCTATTCATCATTTTTCTTATACGTATAACGTTTTATAAAAACATCTAATGTAACAGGGTTATGATTTCTTACTAAGCTTATCTGCAACAAATTCTATATCTATACTATATTATAAAGGGGTATTGGATTTTAATAATCCCAACTTTCAGCAATTGGCCGATAATAATCCCAACTTCAAAAATAGCCTACAACACTCCCAACTTGTAACATTTTGGTCAGCAATGATCCTTGTCTAACTGGGTTATAACCCAGTTAGTTTTTTGCTGACTTGGACGCTGACATGGCACACAACTTGGTTAAATGCTGACGTGGAAGCTTACGTGGCACCATCACCATCACCACCACCCAGAACCACCATCCGCCACCACCATCACCACCACACACTGCGACAACTTCTTCCGGCTGCCTTATTACTTGCTCCGGCGACCTGCAACTTACTCCGGCGACCTGCAACTTACTCCGGCGACCTGCTATTTGTTCCGGCGACACTCTTTACCTGTGAAACCATGAAACGAGACAACCACCAGCCATCTCCAACCTCCTGTGACCTTCTCCACCGCTTAGAACTTCAAAATATCCACCATCGCCTTGTTTCACGTTTTTCCGGCGACCTGCAACTTACTCCGGCGACCTGCAACCTCACCGGAAAAACGTGAAACAAGGCGATGGTGGATATTTTGAAGTTCTGAGCGGTGGAGAAGGTCACAGGAGGTTGGAGATGACTGGTGGTTGTCTCGTTTCATGGTTTCACAGGTAAAGAGTGTCGCCGGAACAAATAGCAGGTCGCCGGAGTAAGTTGCAGGTCGCCGGAGCAAGTAATAAGGCAGCCGGAACAAGTTATAAGGTCGCCGGAAGAAGTTGTTGCAGTGTGTGGTGGTGATGGTGGTGGCGGACGGTGGTTGTGGGTGGTGGTGATGAAGGTGGTGATGGTGATGGTGCCACGTAAGCTTCCACGTCAGCATTTAACCAAGTTGTGTGCCACGTCAGCGTCCAAGTCAGCAAAAAACTAACTGGGTTATAACTCAGTTAGACAAGGATCATTGCTGGCCAAAATGTTACAAGTTGGGAGTGTTGTAGGCTATTTTTGAAGTTAGGATTATTATCGGCCAATTGCTGAAAGTTGGGATTATTAAAATCCAATTCCCCTATTATAAAACATTTCTCTAGAATATCAACCAAATTTAAGTAATTACAATATTTTATGCGTATGGTACAATAACTTAATGAAGTAAGTAAAATGGCAAAATGGTCTTTCTACATAAATATTAAATAGCTAAATGAATTAATAGATATACTTGAATTGATAAATAAATAAATGAATTGTATTCACTATTGTTAAATTATTGCTCTATAATGATGGTAATCGAAAAGGTGCTAAACATTATGAAAGTTCAAAAGAATTTAGGATATTAACTAAAATGTTTAGGAGAATCAAAATGAAATAAATAGAGTTGAAAGAATTAAAGAAATTGATTAAAGAAATTCTCTATAGTGAAGTAATGTCTGTTGTTCAACTTCCGTTCATCCGCATCTCCTTCCCGCTGAGCGTATAACACAGCTTTATGCACATGTACGCTAACAAATACCAATATGTTTTAGAGTAAGATGTTATATGAGTAACATCAAATGTAGTAAATTTCCTTTCGTGTAATAAAATATGCATCACACAAGTTTGGTCTTATGATGTCACGATTCTGTTTATTGATAATATGTTATAGCATCTCTCCAAGCATTGCATATTGTATATGTTCCCTGTTCGTGATTATAGGATCTCAATGTGGCCCGATTGATCTCGCTTGAATTGAAATAAAACAAAACCAACATCTGTAAAAATAGTAAATAGATTCCATAAAACTTTTTTTACTTTAAGGGATCAACACATAAAATCTTAATCTATAATGCCAATGATCTCTAGATCAAGTGGTGGATGACTTTCATTTCTCTTGGTAGATGTAGGTTCAACTTCCACTTGGTGCAGAGTAAGGCACTGGTGGACAATGATAGGAGGCCCAGGGAAACCCGGGTTCGATCTTTGAGCCAAAAATGTTTTACAGGTAATTTTACCGTCGTGCCCACGGTCGGATGGGTTACCGGGTTTTCCCCGGAATTATTGGTGGACTCGAGTTACTCTTGGAGTACTCCGTTTGATCCAGTGAATGCCCCGAGATTGTTCGGAATTTATTCTGTTGGCCGTTCAAAGAAAAAAAAAATCTTATTTGTAATAACCTGACTTAGTTTTTTTTTATATCAATACAAGTCATGTTACATGATTGTTCTCATGTTTAAACTTCAATTTTTCTTTTTAACGAAACTAGGTTTAAAGAAGTTCGTCGCGTTGCGGCGAATTTCATTTGTTATTTAGTTTGTGTTTACATGTGTTTTGAAATCACTACGAGCGTGTTGCGAACGGAACTGCTGACAAGAATAAAAGAAAATGTAGAAAAAAAAACACTAAAAGATAACCGAAAGAAAATCAACCAAAAAAGTTGTATGGTAATGATGTTGTTCGTATGAAACCCGTGGTCAGAGATGAGCAAATTGTTCCGGGTACCGATACCAAATTTGCCGAACCGAGATCTTAAGTACCAATTCGGTACCGACTTTTGGCGTTCCTGGTACCGGTTCACTACCGTTTTTTACCTTCATATATCGGTACCGTAACCGGTATTTTCTGTATCAGTACCGATTCTGTATCGGTTGGCACCGTGCTCATCCCTACCCCTGAAACTAAAAAAAGAAAAAATTAAAAGTTGAAGAAAATCAACAAAACAAGTTGTACGATACCGTTGTTCGTACGGTACCCGTGATTAGGGATGAGCAAATGGTACCGGGTAGCAACATTGAATTTCCCGAACCAAAAGATTTCCAATATCAATTCGGCACAAACTTTTCGTGTTTTCTGTATTAGTGCCGATTTTTACCTTAATGTACTGATACCGAACAGGACCGTACCGGTATTTTCGATACCAGTACTGGTTCTATACCGGTTGACACCAAGCTTATCCCAACCCCTGATATTAAAAAAAGGATTAAAGTTAAAAAGTAAAAAAATAACTATTATTATAATATTAAAATTATTAAAGCATCAAAAAAATTATATATTATTATAATATTAAAATCACTATTATTTCAATTCGTTTATTAATATATAGTTTCAAAAAAACTATATATTATTATAATATAAAAATCACTATTCATTTCAATTCGTTTACCAGTTACTTTGACCTAAAGCACAACGCGCATAAAAAAATCACAACATTTGATAATGATCTTCTCATCCGGATTCCATCTTATAATCCCAAAAAAAATTGAGATAATTACCATTTATAGTATGATCTTGATTTTAAAAAACATAATTTTTTAAATTTGATGTAGAAACTAGATACTTCGATAGTTCGATTTATAGATCAGAATATTTCTTTTTTGGGGCCAATTTTGGTGTCAAGCTATTAGGAGACGATGGGTACATTTTACAACATAACTACATATTAACGGTGTACCCCAACAAGATTTTATTTCCAACTAACCGATTGCAAACGCTTTTATTTCTACATAAAATTCAGCTAAGCCATTCGCGCGTTATTATAGAGTTAGCATTATATATATCATGATTCTTGTACTGATTGCATCAACCCAATTAAGAAGTCAAAGTTTGATTGGGATGGCCATCAGAGGTAGATTTTTCTTTAATGTAAACCCAAGCTTATCAGTCATATCCATATCTTGTGTTCTCATACCTCCTTCAATCTTCCAATCAAACTTATGAATCAAAGTTCCCAACATCCACTGGTACAAAAGTAATTTTTTGGTGATGAGATTTATGTCTTTTTTGATAGTTTTTGAGAGAGTACCAACAAATATACCAACAAATAATACGGCTCAATAAAAAAAAAAAAAATCTCTAAACACACCACCAAATAATCAATGATAGAACCAAATCTGCCCACTATTAAATCTCTAAACACCACCAAAAAATCAATGATAGAAACCAAATTAGTCCACAATTAAATCTCTAAACACACCACCAAAAAATCAATGATAGAAACCATAAGACTGAAGGGAGTGGGGCAACCTTTAGAGGGGGCGTCTTGCGACACGTGGCGCCACGTCAGATCTGAGGATTTTAAGCAAAAAGGGGGCGTGGTGTTTGGGGCAACTCAAGTTGCCAAAGAAAGATGTGATTGGTTGTTTGAAAAGTTAAGGTTTTTTGATTGGTTGTTTGAAAAGTTGGTTTGTTGTTGGTTTGTGGCGTTCTCCGCAAGACGGGCAAGCCAAAATTTTCAAGAGGTTGCCATAGGGGGGCGGTGTGGAGGGCGACTTGGGGGTGGGAGTCGCCCCACTCCCCTCAGTCTAAGTCTCTATTATGAACCGGTCCGTAAAAATATACATTATTTGAACAAATGTTTTTAGTTTTATTTTATTTATAAAACATCCAAGATCTAATAAAAAAGCAAATCGTCAAAAAACTATATAAACAAAAAAATGTATAAAATCTACAAGCATAATGAAATAAAATTATATGTTCATGGGAAGCTACAAAGAATGAGATACAAACATGATTTCTATAAAGTCATTTCCTAAAATAACAATTTAAACGCATACAATCAAACCAAATCAACATAGTGTATAATTGTACATCCTTGGCACTTCAAAGCATAAATGACGTCCATCGCTGTAATAGTTTTCCGGCGAGTATCTTCGGTGTATTTGATGGCATCACGCATAAAATCATCAAGAAAGATTTTCAAAAATCTCGTGTCTCTTCGTAGATAAGGCCATTGATACGCTATATCACCGATATATCACCGATATTAACTGCATAGTTCTATATAGTATTTATTTTACTCTGATATAGTTTTGAAATATTATTTAAAAACCATCTGTTTTAAGGACGTTATCGATCAAAGAATCGATTAGACTTTTCTCAGCTTATTCATGATTAATTTTTGCACTTGGTTTCAATATGATTTGATTTTCATATTTGTAAAGTAGAACTTTCGAACCAAAAAATCGATTAGGGTTTCACAATTTATTGCATAACAATTTTAATTTTTCTTTGTTGAATCTGATTTTCAGCTTGCAGTTTGCATCGAGAAAAGACGTCAGCAGCTTGACAGCCATGAAGATGTTATTGGTGACAACAATAGTGATTCTCCTAACGTTGAGGTTGAGGTAGGTTGCCATTTTTCATTTTGTTCATAAGCTACGACGTCATCATATAGAACTATAACTTTATATTTACCTCAACTTCCGATGCTAATATAGAATAACAATGGTAAGAGAATGGCATCGGAAGGTGTAGTGGAGACTGCATCGGAAACCACTATGCTGAGAACTAACCCAACTGGATGCATGCACCATTCACTAAGGTTAATCAGTTTTTATATGTTCACTTACTCCTTCACATTCAATAACCTTCCATTTTTTATCTATTTTATTTGTTTATTTTATAGGATCCACCAATTATGACAGAATATATGCATGAAGAAAGGCTCTGTGTAGTTGAATTCTTGGGGGATTAATTTGTAATTCTCACATATTGGGGATGTAAGGATTGTATATTTTTATTGGTGTTTTTGGATTTTTCTTTTGGAACTATTTATTTGATTATCTCATATATCGGTCGTTTAGTTTGAAGCCTAATCATCTTTGCAAAATTTTGATTTTATCTATTTTTTAGGCCATTTGCTTTCAGATCTAATCCAATTTCTATCTAATACTTTTCCATCGAAAAACCCTGAGAAACCCTAACTTTTTGTCAACACCGATTAAGGATATCAACGACCAAGATCACAAGTGGCCACTATCAACCGGTAAGTTAATGTATTTATCGTTTTCTGCCTTCAGTTATATCTATCTTTTCAATGATTATTAAGTTGTTGCATACCATATGATTTTATAGCAGGTTTTTTGTTTTCACGTCATCTTTTGATTGTTGCGATGTTGCTTCATAATTATCAATTACTTAATGTTCATCAATTCGTTGATATTACATAAATTGTGTTTTTTATTGAATTGTTGGATTTCGTGTTTGCTAGATCTGAGTTGTTAAAATTAGGGTTGCCATATGTTGAAGACGATTGTGAATTTTGTTGTTTTGGGATAAAAGAAAAGAAACCATAGATCCATGATTATAGTTAGGCGTGTTCATGAGCCGATCTGATCCGATGGAGGGTCTGCTCATGCTCGGATTGAATTACAACCGATCCGATCGGATCGAATCGAATTTGCAAAACCGAGCACAAAAGTGATGCTCATGCTCGGATTGAATTTGAATCGATCGGATCGTTTTCGCTCGGTTTTTATCAAATCCTAAAAAAAATCGAGCGAATCGTTTTGGCTCGGTTTCGCTCGATTGAATTATAAGGCTGTGTTCAAGAAAAACAAATCCTAACTTAATTAAAACATGTCCAACACTTTACTAACGATATGCAGATCTTCGCACAATCAGATCTTCGAACAATATGCAGATCTTCACACAAGTACAGCCAACGACAAGAACAACATGCAGATCTTCGAACAATATGCAGGCTTGTTTTAGGAATTAGGAATTTAGGAATTTAGAGTTAGATTTTGGGGTGTGTGTGGAGCGGCGATATGCAGATCTTCGCACAATCAGATTATGATTGTGAATATTGTTTTAGGAATAGGATTTAGGGTTAGATTTTGATATTAACTATTAAGTTGGGCTGAATATTTTTTGGGCTTTTAGTTTTTTTTTAGGCTAGTATATTTTTTGGGTTATTAATCTTTAAAATCTATAATATATATATATATATTATTAATAAAATAATTCGAGCGAAACCGAGCGATCGACGAGCGAGCGGACCTTTGCTCATGCTTGGATTGAATTTGAATCGAACCGATCTGAGCGGCCCATTTACCAACTGAGCGGGAATCGAACGAGCATTTTTCGAGCGATCGTCGAGCGATCCTCGATCGTCGAGCAGTTTGGACAGCCCTAATTATAGTACACCTATGGTTCTATCAGTTACAATATTTCATCATTCGGAAGATTAAAGGCAACATTTTGAGGGCCCTTCACATCTTTCATTACCATTACAAAATAAATACCATATTTTAACAATATGATTTAAACAACAGTTTGTGGGACCAGTGTCAGATTGTTACCGACACTTTTTTTGTGATTTTCCCGCTCATTTGAGTTCAATTCTCCGATATTCTTTACAACCTATTCTTAATCGTCCATTCTTAATTTAGCGATTCAGCACATATATATTGCTTAACATCAAGCTCATAACTTGGACGACAAGATTTCTGACCGTATATCACCTTCTTCGAAATCTAAATGGTTGGTTTTTCCTATCGTAACTCTTCACATTAATGTATATGTAATATTACTAGGATGATGCCAGACGCCGCGCGTTGCGGCGGCGATCTCTAGGTTGTTTATAGTCGGCAAAATTATGGTCGTTTACTATCTTAATGCATTTACGATCTTAATGGTTCGATACCCGTACCCGGTACCATTTGCTAATTCCTATTCTGTATTAGCAAACTGAGAATTTAAAAGTTAATGGAAAAATAGACAAAGATGATCTTATTAGCTCTAACTTATTCACTTACTAAGCAAATGCAATTAGAACTATACTTTGAATCGTGTGGTGGAGTTGGTACATGCAATTTCTAAACTAAAAACCATGTAATCTAAGAACATATAATAAATTTCTCAACCAATACAACAAAAATGTGTAGAGAATAAAATGACAATTATTCTCAAAACAAAATCCAAATCAACACATGAAGAGAGATAAATCAAACAGTCTATAAAGCTCATAACAGATCCATTTAGTCATTAACAAATAGTGCTAACAAACAGCTTATGACAAGCTATTCTCGGCATGGGTTAATAGCATCATAGCAGCCCATTTTGCAAAAGGGTAAAGCACTAAGAAATGTGTGGATAGAATCCAGGGTCATTCAAACGACAAATTAAACCTTTATCGCCAAAAACTTCAAACCGACATATAGTGGCAGCAAAAAAATGAAATTCCTGATCTTGTTAATTAAAGTTTTCTTCACAAACTAAGTGTAAAATAAGTATATTCAGCCAACATGTGTTTGTAGTAACAACTTTGCATCTATATTTTAGGATAGTTCCTTACTCCTGTCCTAAAAAGAGACCTAAATCATGCTTTCTAACATATAAAATGTTAATTTTTTATGTGAAAAGATGTGGGATCAGAATGTTCTCATAGGCATTTTATCAAACAGTTAGAGTGCATCACCTTTACACGGAAGAATACGCTATATTTTCCTATAAAACCTAGCATAATGATATATAGGTTCCACATGTCTTCATTTCACATTGCAAGTGTAATTGTAATCAATAAAGTATTCAGATAATTTTTTCTCGTATATTGCAAGCAGAAAATGACGTTGAAATCATGAAATAGAGAACGGTAGTAAAACCTTATTGTATGGAATTGAAGCTGAAACAGAGAAGATTCCGGTGAACCGGTGGCTACCGCAGCGATCCGGCGGAATACGGTGGCAGCGGCGAATGGAAATTTGATCGGAAACAGATGGAGCAGCAAGATGGTTTCTGCAAAACCCTAGCCCTTGAAAGATTTAAAAATTCATATAAAGTGATTTAAAAGAGATAGGGTAGGCGGCATATGCCACCGACCTTTCTCAGAGAAAGGTATGAGAGGGAGGGAGACGGCAGAGAGAGTGGTGGCGGTGGTGGTTGTGGTGGTTTTGAGGAGTCGTTCATCCCAAAGAAACACAGAGAGAGAGACACAGAGACAGGAGATAAAGAAAAAGAAGGAGCCATGGCAGTTTTGTAATTTTGTTGGTTGGGTGAGGACAGATATAGTCATTTGGTCTAGGCACCGACATTCATCTTTAAGATTATATAAATTTACTGCAATTTATAGTACATTTTATGGAAATACTGAGTATGAGCTCGGTAGCAGATTTAAAGAATCACAAGTTAGAGCCAAGTCAGTATGTGTAGTTAGAGACTTGGTAAGATCAGTATTCAAAGATTAAGGTATTTTTAGAACATTGTATTCGTAAGTATGTTGAGTATTGGTGGTTTTTACTATTCATTTTTATTAGAATTTTTTTTACCTGTTAATGGTTACTGGGTTTTCCCAAAATTAGGTCCAAGTCGTAGCGCGTGACGTAAACTTAAACCTTTGAAGAATTTTTATGTGGGAATTTTCTAAGATAACCCATTACTTATTGTGATGACCTGATGACGACTTTTTTTCTATTTTATTTGCTTTTAGCGCTATTTAATGCCATTTTTTATGTGTGTAGCGATACTTGAAGATGTTTCTATTCAAATAATCTATCATTGTGTCAATTCAGTGATCTTTGGTTGGTTTATTCCATTTTGGCACATCGAGTATTCATTTTATATGTTGAATATGATGTTATTAGACTGCACATGAGTTGCTCGATAAAATAAATACGTTAAATGTTGTAGACGCCGTAACTGTGTTTATATAGAACTTCATAATGATATACCATTTCAGTTTTAATGGTCAATCAGGTAACCCTGCTTCGCTTAGGAATTTCTCAAATAGTGGCGGTATGTGAATAATCTTAAAGTATGTGAATATGGATTGTTGCCTGACACTGACACTCTGCATATTCAACTATTTTTTTTTTCTGTTTATGATTACAAAACGAATATGGAGATCAGAGGAAAGCTCATCTTTCGTGAATTTAGCTTCCAGAACCCTTCAAAGCAAGGGTTTTCCTCAGTCAGCGGTTCTTAAGGTTAAGTTTTCAAATCTCTTATAGTTTAGATTTTTTTTTTGAAAATTATTAGTGGGCATTCTGCTTATACATATACAAACTTCTTTAGGTCATTGAAGTGCTAGATATGATGTGTAATGGGGATTTTAAGAGCCAAACAAGGGGACTTTTGCATCTAAATGCAATGCAAGTAACAGAAATATTCTATGGTGCTTCTAGATTCAAAACTTTCGTAGTCCGTAACTTGGTAAGCTTATATGTATATATATATATATATATATATATATATATATATACATATATAGGATTAGGTTCAAACGTGAACAAAATCTCAAGCGTGAACTGCGTGAACTAATCTTGGCCCTTGATTTTGTTTTATACGGTAAGGGGTAGGATTGTCATTAACCATATAAAGTTAATTTTATTTTTTAAATTATATATCAATTTTTAAAGAGATTTATCACAATCAGTTACCAAACATGGTAACTGATTCCTATAATCTTGTGATTTCAATTTTTCCCTCAAATGAATCAAGATTCGAATGCAAGAAATTAAGCAAAAAATCAAAATCGCAAGTTTCTTTTCTTCGTTATTCAATTTGGTTTTAGAATTGAAAAAACATTTACTTGGATTTTGGTTTACAACAGAGAGCTTTGAAAAAAATACAATTGTTGGTTGCATATGACATCATCAAATCATCATCATCAACATCAATCAATTCTTCTTCATCGGTGCAAACAAATTTTGCAATATCCAATTCACCCTAAACACCTTTTCAAAGGTTTGTTGGCCAAGTTTTTTTTTCATATTATCGCACGGTGTACATATTTGTTTTGTATCTGATTCTTATTTTATTTATCAAAAGATGCTTTTCGATGTTTCAGTTTTGTCGCTTAACGTCGTGGGTGCATGACAATGATATCAAACGGTTCCCTTGTACACTGGAAATATGATTGCTGATCCAGAAGAGCACTAGATGGGATGAGTTTGACTGCATCTACTTTCTTGGTTTTATATTATCCCCATGTTATACACATATGTACAACTCATGTTTTTTTCTTTCTAAATCTTACAGATTTTTTGTTAATGGTTGTTTATACACATGTGTACGTCGAAATTTGCTTCAATAGGTGCCCTTACTGTTAATGGTTGTTTATACACAAGTTACATAAACCGCAAAAAAATAAAAATATAAAGTACGTTACACTGTATGGTTTTTGAGTTAGCCTGTGTACGATACACAATACACATGTGTACAACTTGAACATACACATGTGTACACCGGTAATTCCAATGTACACATGTGTATATCGAACAGTAATACACACACTAGTCCCTTTTCGCAACAAAAAAAAAACAAATAAAACTTCTTCATCGCCCACAATGTCTATCTGCCTTCTTTTCTTTGATAATAAAAAAAAATTGAGGAGATATTGATAGATAATGAAAAAGATTTGAAAGTGCACTATTTTTTAGGAGAGATTATGTAATATTCAACAAATCAAGAATTTCGGTTACAAGATTCCATAATTGCTAATTGTAAATATACAATAATACCCTTTTATATTTAATTAAATATATAAATTTAGCTCAATAATTACAATCTTGCCATTTTCTTATAATCTCAAGATGATGAAGATCAACGGTCCATACGAGTTCACGCATTTCACTCTTGGGAGGTTGTTCTCGCTGGAACCCTACCCTATATATATATATATATATATATATATATATAGGTAAAGAGTACTGTACAAATCTCCTTATCGTACATTACGTACACTACAATCTCAGCCGCCCGATCATCTTCCCGCATTGAATTCGCATGTTGTTTTTTGTACCACATGCGAAATTGTTACAAAAAAACATGCTATTTCATCAAAATTAACACATGCTATTTCATTAATTCGCATGTGGATTAATTAGAGACATATAAAATTTCGCATGTGGACAAAAATATAATTAGAGACATACAAATTTCGCATGTGGACAAAAATATAATTAGAGGCATACAAATTTCGCATGTGGACATGGCACTACTTCGCATGTGGTGTTGATCAAATTCGCATGTGGTGTGGACATGGCACTGTCTTTCAGATCTGGGAGCATCCGACAATTTCATTAAACATATTCACATGCACACAAGACAACTGATTTGACCAACACTCATATGCAAATACAACCTTTTTCACATTTCAATGAATTCAGCTTTTCAATTGATTCGATTTAATGAACAAAATTGTGGTTAAATTTGATTGGACCTCTAATTATATGATCACGTGCAATCTGACTTCCAATAAATGTTGCAGGTTTTAGGGGTCGGAGTTTCGAATAAGATGATTGAACCGGAAACGAAGAAAGAAGGTTGCAGGTGACCGGAGGGAGGTTAACGTCGCCGTATTGTTGCTTGCTGATCTTTTTCGAGTCCGGCGGTAGTGAAGGAAAAAGGCGACGAGGAATAATGGTGATGGCTTTTTGAATTTACGGTGGTTATCAATGTTTGCCCGCGTTTGATGGATTGAAGATCGTGTGGCTGTGGGCATCGCGTACATAATGTAGGATAAGAGGTATTGTACGTTAACCGGCCTCTATATATATATGTTTACTTATTTTTAGGGCTGCAAAGGAATATTTAGCGAATTACTATTTATGAACCATTCAGCGGGAAGTTTGTTTGCTTTCGTACTACCTTGTACTGGGACATCATGATTTTCATGTCTTAACTAAATGCTTGAATACTGTTGTGGATATGACGTATAATCTTTTCATGTATGCTCTCTGATGGCTTTAGGTAAAGTTGCATGTCACAAAAGTATAATTTTAGCTTACATCAATGATGGTTGCGAATAAGATTGAAGAGGAAGAAGATATTGGCAGTGCGTCAGGTGAATTTAATTTATGGTTCAATAGGTGTTTTTTACTATATTTTTTTTCTTTTATGAATAGGAAAAGAAGATGGATAACCAATGTTGAAAGTTAAAAGAACACTTTAGACATGTTCCTATGTTTATTAAACAAGCGGGTATGCGCTATGTGATAAAACTAAAAAAATGCATCTCATTTTGTTATCTATTTTTAGGGGATAATTGAGTGTTAATCATATGTTTAGTATGCTTTGTAGTTGAATATGGCTTCGTTGCTAGATGTCGTATCTTTCTTTTTAGTTAAGGGGAGAACTGTCAAGCCAAAGATTCTGTGGCATTAGTTTGGTGATTATAATTTTGTATACTTAATGTGTATATTTTGTGGTTGGTTAGGTTGGTAACAACAATTAAACATTTTGCTCGGCATGTCAAAGAAAGTATTCTTACTTGTGTCAAAAGATGGTAAGAGTCATTCACAAGCCTTTAGTCCAAGTGGGGTAACAAACATGTATAAATCCTAAGTTGTATACATAACCAATATTTGTCTCTTCCTTGATGTTTTTGTACACAACTTATAAAGAAAAAATTTGTTACTATTTTATGTAATGTCACTTTATTTGCATTACATTTATCGATACAATTATGATTAATGTAATTTAAATTTTCTTACACGGGTTTCCACCCGGATGATAACCTACTTTCATATAACTAATTTTTAAAAACTTTGTTATTCCTATATCCGTAGAATCTTAGAGATAAAACATTCATTCATTTTATATAATATTTCTTTTCATTTATATAAAAAAAATTAACGATTAAATCATATATATATATAGGTAAAGAGTAAAATACAAATGCGCTTATCGTACGGTACGTACGCTATCATCCCAGCCGTTCGATCAGGTGCAGATCTGGTGCGAATTCAATACATATCGCATGTGAAAAATGGTTAGCATGGGGTAGTGTGAAAAATGGCATGGGGTGTGTAGATGGACAAAATCGCATGTGGAAGATTTGAATATCGCATGTGAAAAAACGGCATGGGGTAATGTGAAAAATGGCATGGGGTGTGTAGAATCGCATGTGGAAGATTGAATATCGCATGTGAAAAAATGGCTAGCATGGGGTAATGTGAAATATGGCATGGGGTGTGTAGAATCGCATGTGGAAGATTGAATATCGCATGTGAAAAAATGGCATGGGGTAATGTGAAAAATGGCATAGGGTGTGTAGAATCGCATGTGGAAAATTGAATATCGCATGTGAAAAAAATGGCTAGCATGGGGTAATGTGAAAAATGGCATGGGGTGTGTAGAATCGCATGTGGAAATTTGAATATCGCATGTGTAAAAATGGTTAGCATGGGGTAATGTGAAAAATGGCATGGGGTGTGTAATTTTCCACATGCTAACCATTTTTCACATGCGATATGTATTGAATTCGCACCAGATCTGCACCTGATCGAACGGCTAGGGTTATCGCGTACGTAATGTACGATAAGCCCTATTGTACGTTAACCGGCCTCTATATATATATATATATATAGGGTAGGGATCCTAAGAGAAGTCCACCCTATTTGAGAAACTTGAGAAGCAATCTGGACCACACATTTTCCCTAAGCAAAAAATGCAAAAAAAAAAAAAAAAAAAAGGTGAAAAAATGCATTTTTTTTTTGAAAAATCGCAGCTTTTTCTTTAAGGATTAAATTTTTTATTTTATTTT
>JARYGA010060976.1:0-49273 GCA_030545235.1 Helianthus tuberosus
ACTGTTCCCCTTCACCTTCAACAAAAGAAATAGAAACCCTAACTCAAACAAGATCTAGCCGACATCTCTTGTCACCACCTTTCCCCTGCATCTTGAATTAGATAAAACCCTAACCTACACATAACAAACAAAACCCCTCGTCCTCTCTCTCAAGATTCCGACAACCACAGCCGCGTTTCCGGCGGCGACACTCTTCTGCAACCGCTCCCTGCACCCCGCGTCTCTCCCCCTCTCCGATGTCGGTTACCGACGAGCCAACCACAGCAGCCGCACACCCAACAACGATCACCGGCGGAGAGAGTGGAGCCGGTAGTGACCGGCGATGTTACTGAGGGCGGTGATGATGCCGACGAGCGGTTGTGGTGGTGTTTCTTAGACATAATTTCCGGTAAACACATCCTACCTCCCTCGTTCTTTTGAGATTCGTTCTTCGATGTCAAGTGTTAATCGACGCAGATTGTTTTCTTTTGCTATGATGAATCGGCAGTGGTGGTCGACGTCTGACCGGCGGCGGTCAGAGTCACGCCGACGCCGGAGACACCAAGTGGTGGTAACGTCTTGGCTGCTTAAGTTTCGGTTCAGATTGGAGCAGGTTCAGGTCGATCTCGGTCAGTTTTGAGTTCATTTCGATCTTTTTGGGTTTTATTCGGCTCGGGTTCAGGTGTTTAGTGGGTCAGCTCAGTATGTTCGGGTGTTTGGTTCGAGTTATGTTCGGGTCAACAGTTTCGGTTCGGTTCGGGTCAGAACTGGTCAATTCAGTTGACTCGGTCAACTCGGTCAAGTGGTTCGACGTTCCGACACAAAGACATGGTATACTCCTAAACGACGCAAATTTTATTATTATTGTTTATATTTTAGTTGAACTTGTTCATTAATCGTGTTTTGAAACTTGTATAAATACACATATTTCCGTTATAAAACTCGTATAAATATATAATGTATTGTTACTTGTTGAATTTTGACAAATAAATCGACACTTGTGTTGTCGGGATTGTCCAAAAACAGGGGAAACTCTGCCCGATTTTTCGTAAAATTCCGTAAAACAAAACGTGTAAATTTTATAAACCGAAACCTATCAAATTCGACTAATTTTTATAAAATAGATATAAATGTATAATTATTTTTATTTTTGGACATTATTTCAACAATACTTTTGAAAGAATAAATTATAAAATATTACTTAAACTATATAAAATATATATGCATATATATATATATATATATGTATGTATCAACCAGTTATACTCTAAATTCCAATTCAAATCCTTCATCGTAATCCCGCTTCCTCTTACACCTTCGTTTGCCCATATAGGGTGACCTCGGTGTTCCATCCTCCTAAACTCGTACACTCGTCAACACTTGGATAATCGGAAGACTTAGCAATTATGTGAGTATACTTGAATCCCTTTTTCGTTTACCACTTTTTGGGGTGTAACATGTTATTTATAAACTTACACACAAACTTTATTCATATTGCACAAACATTCCTCATACACGCATGCTTATTTGATTACTTGATACTTTAAACTTGGGTTTATGACATCTTGTGTTAGACTTATCATTAACTTCGTACGAGCCTATCCGTGACATATATAGCACTATAGGATTAACGCACCGCCCATAGACTTGTGGTTATGTCATGAGCATATTGCGTTTCATCATCGGTTTGATATGTTAGACACATGCCGATTTTATTGTTTATCTTGTATCAAGGGCTTGCCACATGGAATTGTTTGAAACTTATCTTTTTATGCTACGTATGAAAAACTTGTATACTCGCCTTTGCTTTTGCATTGAACTTCATTTTAAAACATCTTACAGGTTGAGGATGACGACGCTTTGAACTTGAAGTAGTGATGATGTTTAGATACACATTTAGACGTCTTAAGTTAATGTACTTGTTTGTTGTATTCTTGTATTGAACATATTGTACATCAAGTTGTTGTATTTGATTTTAATCTTTGTAATCGACTTTTAGAAATGAAATGAAATCCATTATTTAATTATTGTCACAAATAGTGTTATGAAGTCTCTTGCAATCTCGTTTTCGTCTCACTCCGATGTTTCCGCCATCGGTTGGGGTGTGACACATAACTTTATCCACTTTGACATGTTTCATGGTTTATACCATGGGGTCTAATATATTGCAAAATACATCTCTTTTATGTGTAAGGTTTTATAGTTTTTAGTAGTTTTAGATTAGTTTTTGGTAGAATATGCGTACTACTGACTAAAATTGCGATTTCTGGATCTCGAAAGTGAAGAATAGCTGAAAAGGTCGAAAAACGAGTCTTGTATGTTGATATTAACTAATGCAACATACAAATTATATCAAATAAAGTATAAAATCAATCCTTTTTAGTACTAATGTTGGAAAAATTGTGTTTCTTTGTATACTTTTGATTTTCAGGATTAAAAAAGCTTAAATGTACAAAAGGAACAAATTAACGGCAAAAACCATCATAAGTACAAAAGAATGGAAGTTGATACATCATACCAACCCTCCGAGCATCACCCGAAGACCAAAAATAACAAATCAGCAGACAAGCATGGGGTCGTGCCCCACTTAAGATTCTAGCAAGAAAAAGACAAACAGAAGCAGACAAGAGACACGGGGTCGTGTCCTATGGACACGGGCCGTGGTCAACTTCCAG
The DNA here is from genome assembly GCA_030545235.1 of Helianthus tuberosus. NCBI lineage: Eukaryota > Viridiplantae > Streptophyta > Magnoliopsida > Asterales > Asteraceae > Helianthus > Helianthus tuberosus. Next base: position 2,655 of record JARYGA010060976.1, read on the forward strand.
ATTTGCAAATCTTGGATAGTACAGCAAGTATAATGGCCACAGGGTCGTACCGTTAACACACGGGGCTATGTGAGCAGTCGTGTAAAGCTTCTGTTTCCAACTATAAATAGGGGTGCTTGGTTCACTTACAACCCATCTCTTGGCAAACCACTTCTCTCACACCTGCCACCACTCTACCAGCACAATACCACCATCATCCACCACTTTCTTCCATCATCCATCTTTAGAGTATATAGTAGTCTCGGGATCCAAGATTGATCGTAAGAGTTTTTGCCAAACAAATGCCATGCTTGGCTAATCTCTTACATGACTTGGTGAAGATAAGTCATTTATGTATTACTTTTGATTTCTAAGCTTCGGTTAACTTTTTAATTGGGTATGTATTAATGACTTTAATAACTAGTTTTTTTATATTGAAAGTGAACTTTATTCTATCATCTCTTCTTGTTTTGTCGATTCACTCATTTGTGCATTTACGGTGTATATAAAGAGCGTTAACTGGCTGGAAGGAGGTTAGAAGGGTGGTTGGGTAAAGTTCTTGCCTCGTTCAGTGTATAGATCCTGCGAGGACTTGATTCAAGCTTATTAGGACTTCCTTTGAGGCAGATAGCATCAAATCGGAGGAAGTAAGAACGACTTGAATCCCTTATATATAAACTACTTTTAAAACTTTAAACCGGCCTTGCGGGACTATATCCCTACAAACTCAGATCAATATGGCCGAGGGTAGCGTTGCCTCCAAAAGAGGGACATACCACATTTTGCATTAATAACTTGCTTAATTATCTTTCAATATTCCGTCCTTGCAGGACTGTATCCCTACTGACTCAGACCAATATGGCTGAGGGCAGCATTGCCTCCAAAAGAGGGACATGCCACTCTAACTAAGATAATCTCTTAAAAAACCCAAAGTGCGGAAATCATCAAAGGATACATAAAAGACGAGCCGGAACCAAGTGATTCTATCTTGTCTATTTGTTTATTTTACTTATTTAGTTTCTTTCTTTAGTTTGAATATAAACTAAATGATACAAGTGTAGAGAATAAACTAAATGATACAAGTGTGTAAATAAAAATAAACTATCATTATACATGCATCCTAAGATATAATGTTATATTTTTACATTACTTGTTCCGACTTGTCTTACATTACCTGTTTCGACTTGTCTAACTTCACATGTGAAATAATTATTAACTGTTTTGTTCCCGCCGCATATAAACTAAATGATACATGTGTAAATGAGAATAAACTAAATGATACAAGTGTGTAAATAAAAATAAACTAAATGAACAAAATCGTGCAAACATCCTCCCCTTTTTTACTACACCTTAAATAAGAAATTATTTATTTATAACTAGGTTTTTATTATGGTTAATGCTTAAAACTGAACCAAATGACCACGCGCAACTCCTAAATATGCAACATATATGTTTTACTTGGTTCTTCTTCTTGAGTATATTTTACTTGGTTCTTCTTCTTAAGTACTTCAACTCAAGTCAACATTTTTAGGTCATGTTAAATTTTTGGTTATTAATCGAAAACTGGTTTGGACCCAATGTTCATAACCGATTAACTAAAATGATATAATTTAGATCTATTGGTTTTTTGAAATACCTTAATCAAAAGTTTTGATTTTCGTCATGGTCATGGCTCAAGCTGAACTAAATCGAACAACCACTTGTGCACACCCTTAAAATCATCAACCGTATATTCAACGAAATAAGAAACACGAAAAATTAATTAACACAAACTTAATCAATCAGGGAGGAATATCAATTTAATCTCGAATCCATTTACCTAATAAATGATAATGATTATGGATACATAAATCGCAAATTCAAGTACAAATTAATGATTATGGCAATTGCCTTTGAATTATTCATCAGTTAAAGATTTATTTCTTCACAATATAAAAGAAGGTTGCAGACACAGCTGCTGTAGATATTCATTATTTACTTATGTTTAAATTTTAAATTTCTTGTTTAGTTGTTTCACATTTAGAGGTAGTAAAAAGGGTGGGTTAGGCAGTTCACATATTGGGTCAAAACAAACCATTATAGCACAGTAATAAGTTGACTCTATTGGACGTAATTCTATTTTAATTTATTTTAGATTAATTAGCTCCTTTATTGTCTCCTTCATTCACGACCCTTATTTCTCCTTTCCATATTTGTTTAGTCGGTTGCTTGTCTATTTATTTGGTCTCTCTTTACTTTGTAATCAAGCTCAGAAATAAAGGAATAAACAAAAGTTTTCGTTCTATCAAATTCTAGATGGCATCAGAGCAAGTTTAATCCTCTCAACCTAATCGCTTCCTGCCATGGGTGATAAACAAGATCCCAAAACAGGGTCTGGCAATACGAACGATTTTTCATCACCGTATTACCTGCATCCTTCCGATTTTCCCAAACAACTACACGTCAATGAAGTTCTTACCGATGGGAACTACACCGATTAGGCACGAGAGATGTCGAATTTTATCTTTGCAAAGAACAAAATCGACTTTGTTGATGGAACCCTGAAGAAACCAGAAACCACGTCGCTCGATTACAAGCCTCGGATAAGGTGCGATGCGATAGTAAAAAGTTGGCTGACCGCCACCATGGAAAAGGGAATCCGTGACAGCGTAAAATACGCAACCACAGCCTCAGAAATTTGGACGGATTTACGAGAAAGATTTGGGAAGGAAAGCGCACCGAGGGCTTAGGAATTAAAACAAAAAATTACTGGTACTCGTCAAGATGGCAGCAGTTTATCCATCTATTATACACATCTCAGGGTGTTGTGGGATGAGTCCCAATCTAATTTTTCCTTCCCGTGTTGTTCTTGCAACAAATGTACATGTGAACTGGGCAAGAAAATCATCGAATACATTGAAAAAGAAAGGCTCTATGAGTTCCAAATGGGCCTAGATGCTGATTTCAATGTTATAAAAACTCAAATCCTGGCCACGACGCCGCTGCCTACTCTCGAAATTGCCTACCACATGGTGGCAGAAGAAGAAAGACACAGAATGATTTCGAACGTGAACCAAGTCACAACAGAACCCGCTGCGTTCAAGGCCTTTCAAAAACGTGAAAATGGTTCCGGCGATTCAAAGGAAAAGACCGCTGGAAAGGAAAACAAGCAAAGCGATCTGTGCACATTTTGTGGAAGAAACGGTCATAAAAAGGAAGGTTGTTTCAAGCTAGTTGGCTACCCGGATTGGTAGCCCAGGAAGAAAGACAACAAGGTGAAACCAAAGGCTGCCTGTGTAGATATGGGAACCAGCCCCATACCCGGATTAAGTGAAGAGCAGTACCAGGAGTTTGTGAAATTCTTTTCAGGTTCGGGTAAAAATGCCGAAATCAAGCCGGAGGCAAACATGGAAGATAACAGGGAAATTTTTTTTATTGTTGACTCAGGTTGCACCGAGTACATAACTCGGCTTCTTGGTTTCCTTGAAAATAAGAAAGGAGTATCGAACGAAGCCCTAGTCGTCATACCAGATGGGAATGCCATTCCTGGTGAAGGAAGGGGTGACCTCACTCTTCCATGGGGAGTCAAACTGAAAGGAGTCCTTTATGTTCCAGAATTTAAATATAACTTCCTTTCAGTCAGCTGATTAAGCAAAGATCTTCAATATGCCATAACCTTTTTTCCTGATTTCTTTGTGATGCAGGGGCTGCGTTCGAGGGACTTGATTTGATTGGGTAGATGCCAAGGGGGGGGGGGGTTGTATCTATTAAGCATGTCGGAAGAAAGAAGAAGGGCCATGGTGACTACCACAAACGTATGGCATAAAAGATTGGGACACACATCAAAAGAGAAACTCTCGAACATTGACTTTTTGAAAAATAATTCAAATAAACTTTGCGATGTTTTTTTATGATTCTTGTGCTAAGGCAAAACACACCCGAACACCTTTTCCTAGTAATTTTATTAAGACCAATGGCTGCTTTGAACTCATTCATTGTGACATTTAGGGAGGGTATCGAATTCCATCATACACACGGGCAAGTTATTTTCTCACCATAGTTGATGATTATAGCAGGGCCGTGTGGATTTTTCTAATAAAGCACAAAAGTGATGCAAGTCAATGTTTGATAAACTTTCACAAATTTGTTGAAGTTCAATTTAAAAAACAAATGAAAAGGGTTAGAAGTGACAACGATGGAGAGTTTACATCTAACTCGATGATGTCCTTCTATGAAAAGAATGGGATTTTGTTGGAAACTACCTGTCCCCATACCCCTCAGCAAAACGGGGTTGTAGAAAGGAAGCACCGACACTTGCTTGAAACGGCCTGAGCTTTACGATTTGAGGCAAATATTCCAAAACGTTTTTGGGGAGAATGCATCTTAACCGCAGCATATATAATAAACCGCCTTCCCTCAAAGGTGATCCAAAACAAAACTCCCTATGAGTTAGTATGGAAACAAAAACTTATATATTCTCACTTGATAGTTTTTGGGTGCTTAGCCTATTTTAGAAACACCAACACAAATGGAAACAAACTTGAAGAAAGAGGAAAACCAGGAATTTTCTTAGGGTATCCTCAAGAGATAAAGGGATACAAGGTCTATGATATCAAAACCAAGAAAATTATAGTGAGTCGTGACGTTTTTTTCTTGAAAATACCTTTCCTTTCAAAAACACAACCACCACAGAAAGCTTGAACTAGGATGAACCCAACAAAAATTGTGGTGGGCCACAATCTGATTCTTCTAACCATATTGAAGATCCCCATATTGAGGTAGAGCAGGTCATTGAGAGTGAAGAAAATTCAAGGGCCCAACAAGAAAATGAAGAATCCTTTGATTTAAGTGATGAGATGAATTTGGGTCCGGAAAATCAGAATGAAGCCACCGATAATCTTAATGAATCGAAACCAAGAGAGAAAAGAACATAATCTCGGCCAGCACGCTTCAATGACTATGTTGTAAAAAGTCCCCCTTCGTTCAACGGCTCTCAATACGACTCCAGTCAAGCTCATTTGACGGTACACCCCCTATCTCAGTTTGTTACTTATGAAAAATTTTCTCCTTCTCATAAAGCATTCCTAACGGCCATCGATTCCATCGATGAGCCAAGTCGTTTTGCTCAAGCTAGCAAAGACCAGAAATGGCGGGAAGCCATGGAGCAAGAAATTCAAGCTCTTGAAAGGAATAAAACGTGGAAGCTAGAAGAATTGTCAAAGGGAAACGAGCTATAGATTCAAAATGGATATATAAGACAAAGTAGAAGTCCAATGGAGAAGTTGAAAGATATAAAGCCAGACTCATTGCCAAGGGTTTTACAAAAATGGAAGGGGTAGACTATCACGAAACGTTTGCCCAGGTTGCCAAACTTGTTTCTGTCCGAACCTTATTGGCTGTGGCAACAAAGGACAACTGGATCATCCATCAGCTAGACTTCAATAAAGCATTCTTGCATGGAGATTTGGATGAGGAGGTATACATGAAAATCCCGCAAGGTTTCTCAAGGGAAGGAGATACCAGAGTGTGCCGGCTTCGCAAATCCCTTTATGGGCTCAAGCAAGCTTCAAGAAACTGGTACCATAAGTTCACCAGTTTTCTCTCCACCTTGGGATTCAAGCAATCAAAGGCAAAGATCCGACTCGACGACGAATTTAGCATAAAAGACCTTGGTCAGTTGAAATATTTTCTCTGCATCGAAGTGGAAAAAACTTCTGAGGGACTGGTCCTAAGCAAGGAAAATACATCTTGGATATTCTCAAGGACAGCGGGATGTTGGGGTGCAGACCAAGTGCTTTTCCTTTTGAATAAGCAACCAAACTGGACAAAGGTGAGAAGGAAGCTCACGTAGATGCTTCTTAGTATCGAAGACTCGTGGGTTTTCTATTGTACTTACAAGCAACTCGTCCTCACATTACATACTCGGTGAACATCCTAAGTCAATTTGTGGCAGATCAAAGACAAAGTCATTTAGACGCCGCAAATCGTGTCCTAAGGTATTTAAAGGGCACACCGAGACAAAGTGTCCTCCTTCCTCATGCTGGACCACTCACTCTAACTGCCTATTATGATTCTGATTGGTTAGGATTCCCGTTTACAAGGCGTTCCAGAACGGGATATCTTCTTCTCTTCGGTGGTGGTCCTATCTCTTGGAAAACAAAGAAACAATCGGTGGTGTCGCGGTCCTCAGCAGAGGCAGAATATCGAGCCATGGCCTCCACCGTTAGTGAGATTCTTTGGGTTAGGTGGTTACTCAAGGATTTGCAAGTTGATATCACGGGTCCCACGAATCTGTTCTCTGACAACCAAGCAGCCCGGAACATTGCCACGAATCCCGTCTATCATGAGCGAACAAAACACGTGGAAATTGATTGCTTTTTCGTACGTGAGCGTGTGGAAACCAGAGAAATTTCACCACAAGCCATCGTAAGCAAACTCCAACTTGCAGATTTACTCACCAAGGGCCTTGGCACCCAACAACTTCGTTCCTTATTGAGCAAGATGGGAATTAAAGACTTACATGCTCCATCTTGAGGGGGAGTATTGGACGTAATTCTATTTTAACTTATTTTAGATTAATAGGCTCCTTTATTGTCTCCTTCATTCACGGCCAGTATTTCTCCTTTCCATATTTGTTTAGTCGGTTGTTTGTCTATTTATTTGGTCTCTCTTTACTTTGTAATCAAGCACATAAATTAAGGAATAAACAAAAGCCTTTTCGTTCTATCAAATTCTAGAGACTCAGTGTAACCCGCAAACATTGTTTTTCCTTAAGAAACTAGTTATAAATAGTTACGAGCGTTAGCTGTTAAATACCAAAGTATTTTTTTTCTAAACGCAATTAGAAACCAGCTCAAAAGCTCTCGAGTTCAATCTGATGAGTTCCGGGAAAGTAATAAATACCGGAGGTAACAGTTAATATTGTGGTTTTATATATTGTTATTTATTGTTTACAAATTGTGTAACTTGGCTATTGTTTAATATTCAAATTGAATATTTAACATCAAGATTTGGGTCACATTTTGTTTGTCACTTTTTCTTCACTTTAGGCGGGTGGAAATCTTTTTAGTTCAGGCGCATCCGGAGCAACGCGTGGGATTTTCCACTAGTTACTTCTAAAGGGTGTGGGGGTCATGGTTGGGACATGATTCACCACCTAGGAACATGAATGAAAGACTACACCTCCCCTTGCTTGATCCACCATGGTTTGCGTGGGATTTTCCACTAGTTACTTCTAAAGGGTGTGGGGGTCATGGTTGGGACATGATTCACCACCTAGGAACATGAATGAAAGACTACACCTCCCCTTGCTTGATCCACCATGGTTTGCATGGATTAAACCATGACAACCATGGTCCTCCTTTCCATTTTTAAAGAAATCATTTCCTTCATCTTTAGACAAAGCTAAATTAAAATAAATAACTGGCTAGTAATTTGGGTCATGACCACACCCTTAGGATAGTGGTTTTTGATGGTGGATTAGATGTGAAGTGACATGACACTAACGTAGAGGGTTATGGTGGTCATGAAGGTCATGATCATACCCTGTAGCCAATATTGAAGCAATACTCAAATCTTTGTTTTAAATAAATTGTGTTGTCTACAAATAAGTATATCATATTTTATTTAGTGTTACTATTCTTTAATTTGTAAAGATCAAGATTTATCAGAAAAAACATAAAACAAAATCACGAATTTTTAACATCGAGTGACTCACGTGATGTAAGACATAGACGAAGTTGAATGTATACCGATACGCATTAAATGGGGTAAAAAAAAAACATGTGGAACTAAATGTGACCGCCAAACACCGTGGTAAATAACAATCAAACAACGACTAAATCCGCAAAAAAAAATGTAATAAATATATAACAACACCAAAGCTTTATTAAAAAATAAACTATGAAAGGTTACTGTATACCGAGAAAAAAAGAAAGAAAAGGAAAGAAAAGACAAAACACAAAAAACAAAAAAACAAAAAAAAAGTCACTGTTTCTCAAACTGTTATGAATTAATAGATGTGATCAATTACATTATTAAAACATAATTTGTTAGTTATAAACATTTGATAATCTTTTTTACCCAAAAAGCATTTGATAATCTTAGTATTTCCTATAGTTGATTTTGCACACATTTACGTAATATAATTTATTACAATCTAGAGGAAGACGACAACCTAGCGTAGAATATTGGTTATAGTTGAATTTCAAAAAGTTAAAATCCTTATAGAAACCACTTTAGATAAATTAGATTTTCATTATGCATTTATAATTGTTTGACATACTTTTTTTATTATATAAAACTAGGTTATAACCCCGTGTATTACACGGGGTTGAATAAATAAATTTTATATACTAAATAATAAAACAATATATCTTTAAAAATCTCATTTATTGTACGGGTTTAATAAATATAATTTTATATATTAAATATTAAAAAGTTATATCTATAAGAACCATATTGTACGGGTTGAATAAATGTAATTTTATATACCAAATAAAATAGTTATATCTTTAAAACCACGTATATTACACGGGTTGAATAAATGTAATTTTATATACTAATAATAAAAAATACATTTTTAAAAATATGCGCATTACACGGTTTAAATAAATGTAACTTTCTGTACTAAATAATAAAAAATATATATCCTTAGAAAAACCCCATGTATTGTACGAATTGAATAAATCTAATTGTATATATCAAATAATAAAAAGTTATATTTTAAAAAACCTCATGTATTACATGGGTCGAGTAAATGTAATTTTGTATAGTGAAAATAAAAATATTTAATATATTAATACAAAGTTTGGGGTTCGTGATAAAAATATATTATTTTGTTGTTGCAAAATTTGTTAACGAAGTTTTAATAAATTTAACCCTTTATTTAAAACTCCGTAAATGTATAAATGATAAATAATATTTGTTAAATTTATTTTAAGTTTCGTAAAATCTATTTAATACCAAACTAAAAAAAACGTTTGAATATAATTAATTCAAATAAATAATATTATAAATGAGATGGAGATTAAACTAAATAATAATTCTTCATAAAATATTAAACTAATAATATTTAGTAGGAGAGTTATCTATAATATAAAATATTAAATTAATTAATATTTAGTAGAAGGGTTATCAATAATTAATTAGAAAATATTTAACTAAAATAATAATTATCTATAAGAGATGGTCTAGTATGATGACACGTGTTCCTAAAGTGGTTTATATAGTATAGATTTAGTTTGATTATCATTTTTTATTTTTTATATGGCCCGCCCCGCTTTGGCTTAAACCGAACCGGACCATACCAAAAAAAATTATATTATAATGAACAAACGACACCAAAAATTTCCGCCCCCATAAAAGAATTTTTTGGGTTCGCCACTGCCTGAAGTATCTTATAGTAATACATAAAAACATCATAAATTCGTAACTGTCAATGCATCATATTATAAATCGGTGTACTAATACAAACTTTTATGTAAACGAGCTAAAAGTTTTTTCTTTTGAATCAATTCAATTTTTACAATTTTGTTAACTGAAAATAACTTAAAAAGTAAGATGATAAATATTGAAGTCGTACTTTGCAAGTTAAACTGTAAGATAGATATTTATTTGATTATCATTATTAATTAATTTATATATGTAGTGGCTTGTTGACCCAAATTAAATTAAGAGATGTGTGACAACTGACAATAATGGAAGTTAGATAATGGCTGGTATATTTTCGTTAGTTATACAACTTAGGCAAGACTATCGCCTCCTAACCATGATGGTAACGAAAGACAAATATCTGACTTTAAAATACAAGAGCTCTTAATTTTAATTTCATTCCATTTATGTCTAACATATTGGACATAGAGATATTTTATTTACGTAAATAGATAGGCTCCATTATTTAGTTTTCATGTATTGGCTTATTTTCCTTGATTCTTAGTCCATTTCCATGATTCTGCATAGACCTCCTTGTATTTATTTTGAGGTATATTCTTGTTCTCTGTACACAGAAAGTTGGATAAGAAAATCTCATCCGAAAACTTCATGGTATCAGAGCGGGTAACATACGCCGCTCGATCAGCTTCAAAAATCTAATATCGTCTTGCTTGCTCCACCATGGCCGGCAATGACGTACAACCACCGAAGAACCAAAACCAAACACAGACCCCCGATCATAACTCGCCCTATTACTTGCATCCTTCCGATTACCCACAGCAGATGCATGTAAATGACGCATTAAACCACAACAACTATCTTGACTGGGTTCAAGAGATGGAGAATTTTTGTTCGCCAAAAATAAGATCGGTTTCGTCGATGGCACCATCAAGAAACCACAGAAGACAGACGCAAATCACATGGCGTGGTTGCGGTGTGATGCAATGAGAAAGGGGTGGTTAACCACCGCCATGGAGAAAGAAATCAGAGTTAGCATGAAGTATGCTAACACGGTTGAAGAGATTTGGAACGACTTACAGGAACAGTTTGGAAAAGGGAGTGCACCAAGAGCATACGAACTAAAACAACTCTTGAGTTCAACTAGGCAAGAAGGAACTTCCGTCTCAGCTTATTACACGAGACTTAGAGTGATTTGGGACGAGATTGGATCAGTTCTGTTCCGAAGTGTTCTTGTGCAGGTTGCGAGTATGGAATTAGCAAGAAGATTGGAGATCTAAGAGACAAGGAGAAGATCTATGAGTTCTTGCTCGGACTCGACAACGATTATGCAACCATCCGAACACAGATCCTTGCCATGAAACCGATGCCATCTTTGGGAGAGACCTACCATTTGGTAGCTGAAGATGATCAGCAGAGGTCCGTATCAGGTGGAAAGAAACTGGTTGTGGAAACCACGGCTTTTCAGGCCTCTGTTAAACGTGATGGTGCTGGAACAATCGGTGGGTTTAACAAAACAGGTGTTAAGTACACCAAGAGGGTAGCGAATGAAAAGACAGAACACTGCGACTTTTGTGGTAGAGATGAGCATAACTGGGATGGTTGTTTCAAGCGTATAGGATACCCGGATTGGTGGCCCGGGAAAGGAAAAGTTGAAAAAGGGTAGACCTAAAGCTGCATGTGTTGAAAGTGGCGTGACATCGAGTGCTAAAACTCATGGGGAGCAAAATCCGATAACCGGTTTAACTAATGAGCATACTAACAGTTTCTAAACTTATTCAAATCAGAGAATACTGCAAATGTCGAGGATACTCAACTGGTAGCAAATATGGTAGGTAGACTAACCCAAGGTAGCGGATGGTTTATGGACTCGGGTTGTACCAAGCACATAACTCATGACTTAAACCTCTTTTATGAGAGGATTAACACATCGAATGAGTTACCGGTTACCATTCCAAATGGTGAATCTATTCTCGTAAAGGGAAGAGGATCATGTTCGCTACCAAGTTGGAGAACATTGCATAATGTTCTATATGTTCCTGACTTTACTCATAGTCTACTTTCAGTTAGCCAGTTAACAGAAAATCTTCGTTACGCAGTAACATTCTTCCCTGATTTTATTTGTTATACAGGACTTGAGCTCGAGAAAATTGATTGGGACGGTAGATGCAAGCAAGGTCTTTATCGGATGGAGGTAGGAAGGAGCGAGAGGATGGCTATTGTGGCATAAGCGTTTAGGTTACCATTCTCATAGTAAAATTTCATGTTTTGATTTTGTTCAGTTCAAAACAAACACTATTGATTGTGATTCGTGTTTAAAGGCTAAGTTTACGAGACTACCATTTTCGGTTAGTGCCATTAAAAGGAATGTTTTGATCTTTTACATTGTGATATATGGGGTAAATATAGGAACCCTTCATTAACCGGAGCAAACTATTTTTTAACAATTGTTGACGACTATAGTGTCACACCCCAAAACGTCGCAGCGGAATATTAAACGTAGTGGTGACGGAAGTTGGTGCTCATTTCTATCTTGATGTTCGATGCATTATATTGTTCGACATAGCCACGACATACTTAAGTTGTCTTTGATCCTTACGGATCTTATTACATTTGTCCCAGAAAGTTTAAAAGTCAGTCCAACATTTTAAGTGACAAAACATGCATCAACAACCACAAGATACGTCATGATTCCCGAAGCCGAACTCAAGTACCTGAAGAACACGTTAAAATCAAGTGTCAACACAAAGGAAGGTGAGTTCGCATATTCAAATTTAAACAATTTAATTCCAAGGAAAAAGCTTTCTAATTATGTATTTATTATAAAACATCCATATAATTTTTGAAAGTCTATTTATTTCCTTAAAAAAATTCATGGGTCAACCGTCGTAGGTTTTTCAGCTGAAACCTCTGAATAAGGCATTTTCCCAAGTTTTACATATTAAATTTATAGCGTCAAATATTCGGACTCGTAAGTTAGCTAGACATTACGAACTATATAATTACATTGTAGGGATAATCAAGGCTAGACTATAAACAGAATATAAATTCGTCGTTTGACTTGACACGGGGCGACCGGTCACGACGGGGTTGTCAACCTGATAGATCTACCAACAATTCCTCGTGTGCAATACTTAAATGATTAAACGACACTATTGGCGCATGGTCCATATCGAGACCATCTATGATGTCTGCCTCTGGTACAATATATATATCCTACTAAATATATGATGTTGTACGAATTCCTTGAAATCCCCACCGAAATGTAAGCCTAAGCCGATACTTACTCTCTTGAGATCAAGCAAAATTCATTCCAACTATACGCTTGTTTTCCCCCAAACACCGTGCAAATCCCCGTTTCTACCCGAAACATATTTATTCACTAAAACGTTTTATCTCGAACGTATAATTTATCAAAATTCCATATATTTTCAACGAAAATATATAATTTATATCAAAAGGTATGTTTTAATCCAAAAATATTATTAAATCCTTTTTAGCGTGTTCTTCCCCCCAAAACATATACAAAACAGTAAAAGCGGGGGTTTAGTGACACTCACCTTTGGGTGCGTATTTTAAATAGCGCAATCCCACAAATAGATTTCTACACGTCCTATTATACATAGGAACGATTTATCAATCAGTATATATCACAAAATTCCTAAGTTTCTTCGTATCTTAGAATTTTCACATAACTTTGAGATTTTCTCAAAAAGTTATCGTTTTAGATTACGTTGGCACGTTAGTATATATATGAGTTCATATATATATATATATATATATATATATATATATATTATATATATTAAGATTTTGCGACTTGAACGATTTTATTGGTGACCATTATCATGTAAATCAGTTAACACACCCGTTTATACGTAATATATCTACGATTTGCGTGTCGTAATATATATACATAAGCGTACACATAAATCAACATCGTAACACGCGTAATCTCGTTAACTTATTCATTTTGTCATTTTTAAGGCATGCATACATAAAATAACTCATATGTGTCAATTTTCATGCTCGACAAACAAGTTACACATTTAACGCGATTTTACCGATTCTACCGTTTAAAACGCACAAGTGTGCATGCATAGTCTAAATTCCCCGCTATCATGTCAACACTTGACATATTATCACATTCACATGCTTAAATCACATAACACATTTTAACACATAAAGTTCACCCATAAATAACCCATACTAGTGTTCATTGTAAAATGCGTGTTTTAGTGATTCGGTAACGTTTTCGGGCGTCGGAAGTCACGTATGACTAACCAAACACCAAGTATACTTAAAATCAGTTAAAATAATCATATTTAAACTAAAAATATTAGTTTAATTACTGATCTAAAATAGTTTTATAAAAATCCTTCGAAAAGCTGATTTTTAACCGTTTTACCGCATAGTTTTGCGTTAAACGTTACCATAACCATCCCAACTAGAAATGACTTGAAATTTTAACACAATACATGTTATTTACTGATTAAAATGATGGTTGTGATCATATTAGTGCAGTTTTTGTGTAAGTCACATAAATCATGTGATTTCACATATTTTACAACACATAAAGAACCAAGTACAACATGCAAAGCTAGCAAACTTTATGACAAAGTTTTATACTATTTTAACACTTCAAATATTCATATTTTTAGTGTTTAGATTCTGATTAATATCTATTTTTATCAAATCATGTTCTAATCATCCTTTCTTGATCATACTTCAACATGCATGTCCAAATATGTGCATCTAATGCACCAATATCATATCATCATCAACATGCATGAACTAAATCATATCTATCATGCATTTAACTTATGTTCAAACATTCAAGAAAATCATCTTCTTCATATATCATCATCTAATAATTTAACATAAATGTAAGATTCACTCTATTTATGAACATATGACCAAAAACCCACATGCATGTGTATACATATATACATACACGACACCACACACATATGCACATAAACATCCAAAAATTCCACTTTTCATGACCATCTTTAATCATAGAAATTTTATAAAAATCATTCCTTGACCATACATGCATCAAGTTTCACATAAATCACATAATCAAAATCAAATAGCATCAAAACTCAATCTCTAATCCATACATTTTAGTATTTTCGGCCACATCAACATACACACAAGTTCCATTTTAAATTTTGTATAAAAACCCATTTATTTTAGTTTCAAGTTTGTGAAATATCCCAAAAATCAAGAGAAACATTCCAACATCATGAACATCACCAAGAATCAAGAATATGTTTAAAAAATAAATTTTATACCTTCAAGATTCAAATGGGTTTTTGACAAGATTTTGATGTTATGGAGCTTGTTTTCTCTTGTATTCATATTTAAAACCCTCTTGGATCTTCAAACTAACTTGAAATGAGTTTGTATGAACATGAATCTTCAAGAAATAGGTTGGAAAATGAAAATGGTTGTGGGCAAGAGCGTGTTCGGCTGAGATGTTAGAAAGAGAGAGAGAGTGGAATTGTGTTTTGAAATTGATTTTCTTGGTTATTGTAAGATTATGGAAGACATGAGAATCTTTAATGATTAACACATATTTCAAGTCCTTACATGTGTCATAATGGAAACATAGAGAAGAGGTTGGCACCCCTTTGGGCCGCCACTTGTACCACCTCTCACAATTCATGCATGCATTCATATTATACAAACATACATATACATATATATATATATATACACTAAAACGGGTGTTTTACTGGATACCAGGTATTTTATCTAGCATTTTAATCTCGTTTTAGTGCATTTTAAATTATTTTTATCATTCTATAAAAATAATCACACTAAATTATTACTGAAATAATTACCAGTTGCCTTGACTGGCTGTGTTGACAGTATTTTGTCAGATACGCGCAGTATCGCGCGGTACGCGCTCAAACTCAAAAAATTGAGTTCCTTAGCGTTTTAATATTTTTTTCCTTCCGGATATGATTAAAATTACCATTCTAATCATAACAGATTACTTTTAGGATTTTAACATTGATCGGGCGATCACCGACGTTCGTTTCGCATTTTATTCATTACGCGATAAGCGTGTATCTTATTGTTGCCAACGTAATTTTTATCAAAGTTTGGATTTACAAACACATCAAATATCACATATTAACATCAATATCAGTCAAATAAAGCCTTTTATTTTTGCATGACACGTGTTACATCTGTACGGTATGGCCTGAAAAGCCGGGTTTTAATTGGTTTTTGCAAATTAATCAAAACTCAATTTAACAATGATGTTAAGAAAATCCGGTGTGACAACAGAGGTGAGTTCACGTCAAATAGGATGGTGAGCTTTTATACAGAACAAGGGATGTTTCTTGGGACCACATGTCCACACACTCCGCAACAAAACGGAGTGGTGGAGCGGAAACACCGACACTTGCTTGAAACAGCAAGAGCTTTAAGATTTGAAGCAAAATTACCTACTGATTTTTGGGGGGAATGCATCCTCACAGCGGCTCATATCATAAATAGATTGCCCTCAAAAATCATAGGTAACAAAACTCCCTATGAAATGATTTATAATGAGAAACTGGAATACAATCATATGAGAATATTTGGGGTGCCTTACCTATTATCTAAGTGTTGTAACAAACGGAGATAAGTTTGAGGTAAGGGTAGACCAGGAATATTCGTGGGATACCCGCCGGGCACAAAGGGTTATAAAATTTACGATGCCAAAGATAACAAGTTGGTCGTAACTAGAGATGTAAGGTTCATAGAAAACACATTTCCTTATGAGAAAGTGACATCGACGTTTGAAGATGATCTAGAAATTTTTGCTTACCAACCTGGTATCATGAAGATCCCAACCTTAAAAACATAGTTGAAAATAAAAACGAAGTTTATGAAAAATAATGAGGAATATAACTTGCATGATAATTCGATGCCAAATGGTGAAGCCCAAGAAAATAATGAACAGGTAGTTAAGGGAGACAGTAGGCAGGTTAATAAGCACACTGTGAATGAAAATATATCCCATGGACATGAGCAAAATGGGGAACAAGTTGAAACAAATATTTTTCAAGAAGAAGAATATGTCAACCAGCACCCAATGAGAGGGACTAGAATCAAAAGCCAGCCAACTTACTTCAAGGATTATATTGTCAAGCTCCCACCATCCGTAGACCACGCATCATCCGGCACCAATCAAAGTTCCTCGATGGTACATCCTATCTCCAATTTTGTTTCCTACAAAAATTTTACCAAATCCAACAGATCTTTTCTTGTGGCCATCAATACAAATGATGAGCCCAAATCCTTTTCTCAAGCCGTGCAGGACAAAAAACGGAGAGAAGCCATGAAGAAAGAAATACAGGCCCTCGAACAAAATGGTACGTGCACCCTAGAAGATTTGCCCGAAGGGAAGCGTGCTATTGATTCGAAATGGATTTATAAAGTAAAATACAAACCCGAGGGGAGCATTGAAAGACACAAGGCAAGCCTTATGGCAAAAGGCTTCACACAAATGAAAGGCATAGACTTCCATGACACGTTTGCTCCGGTAGCAAAGTTAGTTACAATTCGAGTTGTTCTGGCGGTTGCAACAAAAAGGAAGTGGATCATCAATCAACTCGACGTCAACAATGCATTCTTACATGGGGAGTTAAACGAAGAAGTTTACATGAAAATCCCTCAAGGTTTTGAAAAGGGCAAAGAAAACAAAGTGTGTCGACTCACAAAGTTACTATACGGTCTCAAGCAAGCTTCGAGAAACTGGTATCAAAAGTTCACATCATCTCTCGAAGAAGTCGGCTTTACCCAATCAAAGGCCGATCATTCCTTGTTCATTTTTAAAATGGGTGACTCCTTTGTTGCGGCTCTCATATACGTTGATGATGTCATCATTGTGTGCAACGACAAAAGAAAGATTGATGACACCAAAACATTCTTGGATAAGAAATTTAGCATTAAAGACTTAGGTCCTTTAAAATACTTCTTGTTTATTTATCTTATTCGTAAATAATATGATAAGAGAATATTCTAAATTTTAAGAATAGTGTAAGCTATACTTACCTTGCATCCTGATTATGCTTTTCTTCATACTTGATTCGTTTGACCCGCTTCATTCCCAAGCTTCCACCTAGCTTGTCAAGCGTCAAACTATCATTGTAATTTGTAAGATGGTTAGATTACTCATAATCATTTACGACTATTCCATCCTACAATTCTTATGTCGAATTTATCATCCAACACGAATATATCATCGATTTTTCATCCTATCATACTAAACTCACTACTTAGCAAGTATGATTTATATACTTAAACACCTAAATTGTTGAAGTATCATCTTATTAATATCTGATATGATGATTCTAATCTTAATTATATCATGAATTTCATCATATGATTAAAACCTGTTGGTGCATCCGTCTGTCGACTTCGTCTTGTATCGAGTCTTGTATTGTACTAGATAGATCAGGGCACGAAAAACGAGAAAATGAGTGTTTATGGGTAATTTCGCTTGAAATGACACATCGTCATTTCAAACAAAATTAACATGCTAATTCCGTTTGGGTAATTTCGTGCGGAATTAGATTCCGTTTGAACCTGTTTCAAGCGGAATCACTCAGCCTATAAATACCTGAAGTGTCTAGTCATTTGTAACGATTCTGATTACGGTAGCGAAGCTCTGCCGAAGTGTCTACAACATTGTAATCGATCTAATATCAATCAAAAGACAGTTTAAATTGATTTCTAGTGTGTTTCTGTTGAAATAACACCGATACATCTCTTTCCGCCTTTTGTATTGGTGAAGACCTCTTCTGAACGACTCGTTTGGGTCACAAAACGAAATCAGGTTGTAATTCCGCTTCAGACTGTAATTCCACTTCAAAGGTGATTTCGTTTGAGAGTTTACATCATAGTGTAATTCCGCTCGAAATAGCAGTTAATTTCACACGAAATTAGCTATTCCGTTTGAAGGTGATTCCGCTCCAAAGGGTTATTTCGTGTGAAAGTTAATTTCGCTTGAAGATCATACTGATTTCGCTTGAAAAGCTGATTCCGTTTGAAAGAGAAGTGATTTCGCTTGAAAACTTGATTCCGTGTGAGAAGGTTATTCCGTTTGAAACTGACATTTTGTGAACTTTTAAAAACCGAATCATGGGGAACGAGTTTTACAACGCCTTTGTTAGTCCGATGACTATAGCTCAGAGTACGTTACTTGAAAATGAAAGAGGAACAACACAAAAACCACCTAAGCTTATGGACATTGATGATTTTAGTGGATGGGCTGAATGTTTTGGTAACTGGGTTGAAGCTTATCACTTAGATGCATGGGAACATACTGAAGTTCAATATACTAGACCAGTAGGGAATAATCGTGTGAAAACACCGATTAGAGAATTGAGTGCTGATGAGAAAAAGAAATACCAAGATGAGAAATTGATGGTTAGTTTGTTGTTGCAAGCGATTAAAGAAGACATTTTGATCTTACTTCAACATAATGGAAGTGCATATTCGATTTGGACAGAGTTAGAAACTAAGTTTCTTGGAAGTGATGATATGCTTAAGAACAAAAAGTCGCTTCTGAAAAAAGAATTTGATCTATTTCGTGGGTTGAGAACTGAGAACACCAAGCAAATTATCGAAAGATATTGCAACTTGGTGAAAAACATGAACAGATTGGGTATCAACAAAGATAAAGATGAGTTGATTGAGAAGCTAGCTGATGCGTTGCCACATGACATTTGGGGAACGTATTTGATGATGTTGAAAAATAAACCAGATTTTAACAATATCACGCTAAGTGAGTTTATTAAACATCTTGAAGCTCAAGAGATGGAACAAAGGAAAATTGCTAGGATGAAGAACTATGATGGAGAACAAGACATTGGGTTGTATTACAAAGGTGGAGTTAGTGAGAAGACCAACATTTCACCAAAGATTGAAACGGCCTTCAATGCAAAAAGTTCTTCTGAAAGTTCATCTCAGGGATCAAGCAGCAAAACAGGATTTACTTCATTTCCATAATTTGATCCATATTTTTTTTGCAACAAAGAGTGGCAAAGTTCTTCAATGCAACATTGCTTTAAATCTTGAGAATGATCAGAACTATTCAGAGGAAGTTGCAAAAAGTCATATGTCATTATTAGTAACTGTACTTGAATCTTATGGTAGTTTAGTTGCAGGGAGGATCGGGAATCCAATGCTTACAAAAGAGGATTACGATCAAGTTGATGCTGAGGAGATGGAATTGATGGATATGAAGTGGTGCTTGGCGAGCGTGTTGAGACGAGCTGAAAAGTTTAAACAAATTACAGGAAGAGATGATTTCCGTGATGCAAATGTTTAAACTTTAGGATTTGATAAATCTAAAGTTACTTGTTTTCGTTGCAGGGAAAAGGGGCATTTCAAGAGAGAGTGCACAAATCGCCAGGCAAGCGGAGCTCAAAATCCTTTCGAAAACAATGACTACTATCGAAAGGCAATTTATCATCAAGTTGCTCAACAGCCATATCAACAAGAACAACCACAAACTGCTCATGCTAGGAAAGTGATTGAAGATTCAAAGAAAACGTGTCTGGTAAATCAAAATGATGGAAGTTTATCAAAAGATTTCAGTTGGGATAAATATATTCCAGCTGATAATAAAGCATGTCTAATAAATCAAGATGATGAAAAATTACCAGAAGGATTTAGCTGGGAAAACTTTAGCTGGGATAATTATTGTCCAGACAAAGAGATATTAAAAGCTAAAGGTTTTGTTGCTCAGGTTATTAATGATTATACTGATGACTATTGGGCAGAAAAAATCAGAAAACACTTACAAGCTAAAGCTGATAAAAAGAAGAGATATAAAGAAGAAAGGCAAATGAAACAAGCTGAAGCTGAGAAAAAGAGAAAAGGTAAAGAAGAGATTCAAGTGAGAAAAGTTAAAGAAATTCCAGAATTTGAAATTAAAACAGATGCTGATGCAGTCAAGGTTCCTGAGAAGTGTATCTCTGATAAAGCAGAACAAAGAATTGCTACACAACATAAAAAGGCTGAAAGAATCATATGATGTCTTGAACAAAGCCATGAATCAATACAACGAGACAAGCAGTGAACAAGCCGTAGCAATGAATACACTTAAAGGAGCATATATGAGACAGCTTAACGATGTTAATTATTTTACTGAGAAGTGTGCTGAACTTGAATTGAAGCTAGAAACACAGAGAATTGAAACTGAGAGAGTAAATAGATTGTTAAAAAGTTACTCATGTTCTACTTTTGTGGTTGACAGGATTTACCCGATAGTGGAAGGATTGAAGACATTTGAAGAAGAGAAGATTTCGGAAGAGAAAAAGTCTGAAACAAAATAAGATGATGAAGTGAAAAGTTCTAGTAAGAAACCAAGTGTTGTCTATAACAAATGTCCACCTCCGGTTGAAAATGGATATTCTCCTCGAAATCCAAATTCAGAAAGAGTAAAAAAGGCAACAAATTTACAGTGGGAGTCTGAGTCTTCAGATAATTTGCAAGAAAACATTGATGTCACGTTCACATCGTCTGACACTGATCATGAGTCCGAGTTAATAAAGAAAGTGGTCGATCAGGTGTTAGATAAGGACGAAACAGAGGAGTTCAAATCAGAGTCAAAGTCTGAGTCCAAACCGTCAAAGTCAACAATCAAAAAGGACAAACGGGTTTATAATAAAGAATTTTTGTTATCAAAATCTAATTTGAATGATGAACCGATCAAAGTAGCATATACTTTGAAAGATTCTGACAAATTATTTTCTGATGAGTTAATTCCAACAAGAGGTGTTAAAATGAAATGATAAAAAAAGTTTTCAGACGAACATAAATTAATATTTCTGAAATAAAAGATGTAAATCTTTCTGAAAAACCCAAACCTTACACCTCAAGTGTTCAACAACGTTTAAATAAGAAAAAAGGTTACAGTTCTGGTTCAGGTTTTCAAAAGAAACCAAATCACAACGGTAATTACAAAAAGAAAGGTCTAGGTTTTATTCCACCGAAAAATCATAAAAATGAGAAAAATCATAAATCAAAAGTTTTTATTTCAGGAAAAACTTCTGAAGAAGAAAAAGAGCAAGTGTTCAGAAAGCAATCTAACAAAGAATTTCTTGCCAAGAAGCAAGAGGAAATGAAGAAAAGTGTTACTCAGAAAAAGATGGAGACGAGAACCTGTTTTCAATATAAAACAGTTGGTCACATTGCCAGGAATTGTCCAAAGTCAATACAAACAAAACAGGGAGTCTCTGGTAAACTGAAAGAAAAGATTGTTGAGAAAATTGAACCACCGACAAACAGATTTAAAATTTTTGAAGATTCAATTTTTGAGGTTGGTGAATGTTCGAAAAATGTTTACAAAAGAAAGGAGAAACTTAACAATCAAAAATGGGTTGTTACAAATTCAACTGAACATTCTGGTGATGAATCTGATTCCACAAAAGAAGAGGAGCCAAAAGTTGTTGTGAAAGATGCGAAGTCAGTTCCGTTTTTGGATGATGAAAATTTTCCACCATTGCGGGCTGAAAAATTTAAAACAAAAGTTGGAAAAAATTGAAATTTCAAATCAATTTTTCCTGAAAAAAAAAGAATTTAATATTGAAAAGGCTTTTAACCCCACAGTGCAAAACATTTTTGGTAAAATGATTTATGGGAATGTCAAGGGGGTTAAAGAGTTTTACGAGAAAAAGATGGCAGGTAAGCAACCGAGTGTTGGTAACTCCGAATCTCCCAAGGACCGTCAGGCTTGGGAGAATCTCTCTAACTGAAAAACCTGACTTGCCGGAGCTCCCAAGTTGGTAATCGCGGAGCATGAATCGGCATCATTCTTTGTTTATGAAAATTGTTTTTGTAGAAGTATGACTTGCCGGAACTCCCAGGTTGGTAGTGTGGAGTAGGAATCGGCATTTTGAGATTTCAACCTACAAGTGGTAATTGTTGGTTTACAAACAGACAAGTGGTTGAAAAAGAGGTTTTACTTACAAGAGGTTTTTGGTTGGAATTTTGGGATGTGATTTTACAAGTGGTAAATCAGGGACATTAAGTTGTACTTGATTTTCTACAAGTAATATTTTTGAAAGACAAAGTGATGAATGAATCCTCTAACTCACAAGTGGTTTTATGAAATCAACAAAACTTATTTTCCGGAAAAACCATTTGATTAAAACAAACTTAAGTGTTTTGAAATCATAATGAGAAAATAGTTTGTTGTGAGGGGGAGTTCTGATTGTTTATGCCAAGGGGATGGCGATTTGAAGTGATTTGATATCAGTTGTCACTTTATTTGTACAGTTTGTTTTCAAATTTCATTTAAATGATTTTGAATTTTAGGGGGAGTAAGAAATTTCAGAAAATCCAAAAACATTTGAAAATTTGAAAAATCCAAAAACATGATAAAATGAAAAATGAGTTTTGTTGAGAAAAAGAGGAAATGATAGTACATCAGTGGACAATCACAGCATGCTAAAGAATTGGAATGAAAAATGTGATAAACGGTCTCACTGATGATGTGCCAGTAGGTTTTTACACATTTAATAGACTTTGACGAGATATAAACCTAAATTTCAAACTTACTTATCTCGTGGGGAACATCTCTCGAATATATGGGTAACCCCCGAAATCTTGTTTGAAAGGTCCCTCTTTCTGAGATACTAGGTCTTTATACTCAGCGATATCTGGGGTATTATCCCGGGACTTCTGATTTTGCGGAAGCAATGGCCTAGTCCCCGTATAATACTTTCTGCTTGCTTGAAACATAGCACCGCCCTCAGCATAAAAAATGATGAATCATTGAAAAATGCTAATCATATGCTGTTGAAGAAAAGATTCTCTAAAGGGAACACACCAAAAGTCGAAGCCGTCATCTCTCTGATTTTGCGGAAGCAATAGCCTGAGCTCTCACGGCCCTCGCATTTTAACCCTTTACAGATATCATCTGTGGTATACTCACCTGTAAGACTGAATATTGGGATCTGGATACAGGAGTATATTCTGAGGTGGGACACGCGAATAAGTTTAAGTGCTTAAAACATTAATCTCGTATCTCGAAACAGTTGAAATTTGTGTGAAAATTTAAGTGGACCAGTACACTGACAATCTAAGTGAATCGTTTAGAACTGAAAATGCTTAAAGCCTAACGGTGTTGGTGAATTGTCTTAAAAAAACTGATATGATCCTCTTATACAAACTCACAAAAATATTGTTCGTAAATATTTCTTTACTCCATTTCATTAAAATCTTATAAAAACCCAAAAAGAATTTGTTTTAGCATAAAATTTTGAAAAATTCAAAAAGATTTTCGACAACTGATGTTGAAGAACTGATTTTCAAAATTCCGAGTGCTAAGCATGATGAACAACAGGTTTGGGAGAAATGCTTTGAAATGAAAAATGTGTGTTTACAAGTGATCATCAGAAGCTTTTATATAATAAATCATTCTGAAAAAGAACTTGCAAATGATATAATTTTATCAAAATTTTAAATTTGTGAAACTTATGTTTGTGGTAGAGATTATGCAGGTTAGCCAGGTTTCAATCCGGAGCAGGATGTAATCCAGGTTACGATCTTAGAACCAGTGAATTCCAGACTGCGATCCCAGCTTATCGAAAGGGGGAGTCTGAAGACGCTGATGCTGAAACAGGATAAGAGCCAGAGTTTTGATTCTGAAAGCCAAGTTCTGATCATGGAATTGAAGACGTTAGTTGCTGATGCTGATGATCTTAAAGAATCAAGAGACCTGATCAAGAAGAATATAAGAGCAAGGTTGAGATTCTGGAAGAAAGAGAAAGAGATTGATTGAGGATACTTACAATGGAGAATCTTTGGAGAGAGCAAGAAGACTGATAAAGGCTGAAGGTTTGACAACCGAAGACTCGACACCGAAGACTTCTTCAACATCCGAGGGGTGTCTGTTGGTGCATCCGTCTGTCGACTTCGTCTTGTATTGAGTCTTGTATTGTACTAGATAGATCAGGGCATGAAAAACGAGGAAATGAGTGTTTATGGGTAATTTCGCTTGAAATGACACATGGTCATTTCAAACGAAATTAACATGCTAATTCCGTTTGGGTAATTCCGTGCGAAATTAGATTCTGTTTGAACCTGTTTCAAGCGGAATCACTCAGCCTATAAATACCTTAAGTGTCTAGTCATTTGTAACGATTCTGATTACGGTAGCGAAGCTCTGCCGAAGTGTCTACAGCATTGTAATCGATCTAATATCAATCAAAAGACAGTTTAAAGTGATTTCTAGTGTGTTTCTGCTGAAATAACACCGATACATCTCTTTCCGCCTTTTGTATTGGTGAAGACCTCTTCTGAACGACTCGTTTGGGTCACAAAACGAAATCAGGTTGTAATTCCGCTTCAGACTATAATTCCGCTTCAAAGGTGATTTCGTTTGAGAGTTTACATCATAGTGTAATTCCGCTCGAAATAGCAGTTAATTTCACACGAAATTAGCTATTCCGTTTGAAGGTGATTCCGCTCCAAAGGGTTATTTCGTGTGAAAGTTAATTTCGCTTGAAGATCATACTGATTTCGCTTGAAAAGCTGATTCCGTTTGAAAGAGAAGTGATTTCGCTTGAAAACTTGATTCCGTGTGAGAAGGTTATTCCGTTTGAAACTGACATTTTGTGAACTTTTAAAAACCGAATCATGGAGAACGAGTTTTACAACGCCTTTGCTAGTCCGATGACTATAGCTCAGAGTACGTTACTTGAAAATGTAACAGGAACAACACAAAAACCACCTAAGCTTATGGACATTGATGATTTTAGTGGATGGGCTGAATGTTTTGGTAACTGGGTTGAAGCTTATCACTTAGATGCATCGGAAAATACTGAAGTTCAATATACTAGACCAGTAGGGAATAATCGTGTGAAAACACCGATTAGAGAATTGAGTGCTGATGAGAAAAAGAAATACCAAGATGAGAAATTGATGGTTAGTTTGTTCTTGCAAGCGATTAAAGAAGACATTTTGATCTTACTTCAACATAATGGAAGTGCATATTCGATTTGGACAGAGTTAGAAACTAAGTTTCTTGGAAGTGATGATATGCTTAAGAACAAAAAGTCGCTTCTGAAAAAAGAATTTGATCTATTTCGTAGGTTGAGAACTGAGAACACCAAGCAAATTATCGAAAGATATTGCAACTTGGTGAAAAACATGAACAGATTGGGTATCAACAAAGATAAAGATGAGTTGATTGAGAAGCTAGCTGATGCGTTGCCACATGACATTTGGGGAACGTATTTGATGATGTTGAAAAATAAACCAGATTTTAACAATATCACGCTAAGTGAGTTTATTAAACATCTTGAAGCTCAAGAGATGGAACAAAGGAAAATTGCTAGGATGAAGAACTATGATGGAGAACAAGACATTGGGTTGTATTACAAAGGTGGAGTTAGTGAGAAGACCAACATTTCACCAAAGATTGAAACGGCCTTCAATGCAAAAAGTTCTTCTGAAAGTTCATCTCAGGGATCAAGCAGCAAAACAGGATTTACTTCATTTCCATAATTTGATCCATATTTTTTTGCAACAAAGAGTGGCAAAGTTCTTCAATGCAACATTGCTTTAAATCTTGAGAATGATCAGAACTATTCAGAGGAAGTTGCAAAAAGTCATATGTCATTATTAGTAACTGTACTTGAATCTTATGGAAGTTTAGTTGCAGGGAGGATCGGGAATCCAATGCTTACAAAAGAGGATTACGATCAAGTTATGCTGAGGCGATGGAATTGATGGATATAAAGTGGTGCTTGGCGAGCGTGTTGAGACGAGTTGAAAAGTTTAAACAAATTACAGGAAGAGATGATTTCCGTGATGCAAATGTTTAAACTTTAGGATTTGATAAATCTAAAGTTACTTGTTTTCGTTGCAGGGAAAAGGGGCATTTCAAGAGAGAGTGCACAAATCGCCAAGCAAGCGGAGCTCAAAATCCTTTCGAAAACAATGACTACTATCGAAAGGCAATTTATCATCAAGTTGCTCAACAGCCATATCAACAAGAACAACCACAAACTGCTCATGCTAGGAAAGTGATTGAAGATTCAAAGAAAACGTGTCTGGTAAATCAAAATGATGGAAGTTTATCAAAAGATTTCAGTTGGGATAAATATATTCCAGCTGATAATAAAGCATGTCTAATAAATCAAGATGATGAAAAATTACCAGAAGGATTTAGCTGGGAAAACTTTAGCTGGGATAATTATTGTCCAGACAAAGAGATATTAAAAGCTAAAGGTTTTGTTGCTCAGGTTATTAATGATTATACTGATGACTATTAGGCAGAAAAAATCAGAAAACATTTACAAGCTAAAGCTGATAAAAAGAAGAGATATGAAGAAGAAAGGAAAATGAAACAAGCTGAAGCTGAGAAAAAGAAAAAAGGTGAAGAAGAGATTCAAGTGAGAAAAGTTAAAGAAATTCCGAAATTTGAAATTAAAACAGATGCTGATGCAGTCAAGGTTCCTGAGAAGTGTATCTCTGATAAAGCAGAACAAAGAATTGCTACACAACATAAAAAGGCTGAAAGAATCATATGATGTCTTGACCAAAGCCATGAATCAATACAACGAGACAAGCAGTGAACAAGCCGTAGCAATGAATACACTTAAAGGAGCATATATGAGATAGCTTAACGATGTTAATTATTTTACTGAGAAGTGTTCTGAACTTGAATTGAAGCTAGAAACACAGAGAATTGAAACTGAGAGAGTAAATAGATTGTTAAAAAGTTACTCATGTTCTACTTTTGTGGTTGACAGGATTTACCCGATAGTGGAAGGATTGAAGACATTTGAAGAAGAGAAGATTTCGGAAGAGAAAAAGTCTGAAACAAAATAAGATGATGAAGTGAAAAGTTCTAGTAAGAAACCAAGTGTTGTCTATAACAAATGTCCACCTCCGGTTGAAAATGGATATTCTCCTCGAAATCCAAATTCAGAAAGAGTAAAAAAGGCAACAAATTTACAGTGGGAGTCTGAGTCTTCAGATAATTTGCCAGAAAACATTGATGTCACGTTCACATCGTCCGACACTGATCATGAGTCCGAGTTAATAAAGAAAGTGGTCGATCAGGTGTTAGATAAGGACGAAACAGAGGAGTTCAAATCAGAGTCAAAGTCTGAGTCCAAACCGTCAACGTCAACAATCAAAAAGGACAAACGGGTTTATAATAAAGAATTTTTGTTATCAAAATCTAATTTGAATGATGAACCGATCAAAGTAGCATATACTTTGAAAGATTCTGACAAATTATTTTCTGATGAGTTATTTCCAACAAGAGGTGTTAAAAATGAAATGATAAAAAAAGTTTTCAAACTAACATAAATTAATATTTCTGAAATAAAAGATGTAAATCTTTCTGAAAAACCCAAACCTTACACCTCAAGTGTTCAACAACGTTTAAATAAGAAAAAAGGTTACAGTTCTGGTTCAGGTTTTCAAAAGAAACCAAATCACAACGGTAATTACAAAAAGAAAGGTCTAGGTTTTATTCCACCGAAAAATCATAAAAATGAGAAAAAATTATAAATCAAAAGTTTTTATTTCAGGAAAAACTTTTGAAGAAGAAAAAGAGCAAGTGTTCAGAAAGCAATCTAACAAAGAATTTCTTGCCAAGAAGCAAGAGGAAATGAAGAAAAGTGTTACTCAGAAAAAGATGGAGACGAGAACCTGTTTTCAATATAAAACAGTTGGTCACATTGCCAGGAATTGTCCAAAGGCAATACAAACAAAACAGGGAGTCTCTGGTAAACTGAAAGAAAAGATTGTTGAGAAAATTGAACCACCGACAAACAGATTTAAAATTTTTGAAGATTCAATTTTTGAGGTTGGTGAATGTTCGAAAAATGTTTACAAAAGAAAGGAGAAACTTAACAATCAAAAATGGGTTGTTACGAATTCAACTGAACATTCTGGTGATGAGTCTGATTCCACAAAATCAGAGGAGCCAAAAGTTGTTGTGAAAGATGCGAAGTCAGTTCCGTTTTTGGATGATGAAAATTTTCCACCATTGCGGGCTGAAAAATTTAAAACAAAAGTTGGAAAAAATTGAAATTTCAAATCAATTTTTCCTGAAAAAAAAAGAATTTAATATTGAAAAGGCTTTTAACCCCACAGTGCAAAACATTTTTGGTAAAATGATTTATGGGAATGTCAAGGGGGTTAAAGAATTTTACGAGAAAAAGATGGCAGGTAAGCAACCGAGTGTTGGTAACTCAGAATCTCCCAAGGACCGTCAGGCTTGGGAGAATCTCTCTAACTGAAAAACCTGACTTGCCGGAGCTCCCAAGTTGGTAATCGCGGAGCATGAATCGGCATCATTCTTTGTTTATGAAAATTGTTTTTGTAGAAGTATGACTTGCCGGAACTCCCAGGTTGGTAGTGTGGAGTAGGAATCGGCATTTTGAGATTTCAACCTACAAGTGGTAATTGTTGGTTTACAAACAGACAAGTGGTTGAAAAAGAGGTTTTACTTACAAGCGGTTTTTGGTTGGAATTTTGGGATGTGATTTTACAAGTGGTAAATCAGGGACATTAAGTTGTACTTGATTTTCTACAAGTAATATTTTTGAAAGACAAAGTGATGAATGAATCCTCTAACTCACAAGTGGTTTTATGAAATCAACAAAACTTATTTTCCGGAAAAACCATTTTATTAAAACAAACTTAAGTGTTTTGAAATCATAATGAGAAAATAGTTTGTTGTGAGGGGGAGTTCTGATTGTTTATGCCAAGGGGATGGCGATTTGAAGTGATTTGATATCAGTTGTCACTTTATTTGTACAGTTTGTTTTCAAATTTCATTTAAATGATTTTGAATTTTAGGGGGAGTAAGAAATTTCAGAAAATCCAAAAACATTTGAAAATTTGAAAAATCCAAAAACATGATAAAATGAAAAATGAGTTTTGTTGAGAAAAAGAGGAAATGATAGTACATCAGTGGACAATCACAGCATGCTAAAGAATTGGAATGAAAAATGTGATAAACGGTCTCACTGATGATGTGCCAGTAGGTTTTTACACATTTAATCGACTGTGACGAGATATAAACCTAAATTTCAAACTTACTTATCTCGTGGGGAACATCTCTCGAATATATGGGTAACCCCCGAAATCTTGTTTGAAAGGTCCCTCTTTCTGAGATACTAGGTCTTTATACTCAGTGATATCTGGGGTATTATCCCGGGACTTCTGATTTTACGGAAGCAATGGCCTAGTCTCCGTATAATACTTTTTGCTTGCTTGAAACATAGCACCGCCCTCAGCATAAAAAATGATGAATCATTGAAAAATGCTAATCATATGCTGTTGAAGAAAAGATTCTCTAAAGGGAACACACCAAAAGTCGAAGCCGTCATCTCTTTGATTTTGTGGAAGCAATAGCCGGAGCTCTCACGGCCCTCGCATTTTAACCCTTTACAGATATCATCTGTGGTATACTCACCTGTACGACTGAATATTGGGATCTGGATACAGGAGTATATTCTGAGGTGGGACACGCGAATAAGTTTAAGTGCTTAAAACATTAATCTCGTATCTCGAAACAGTTGTAATTTGTGTGAAAATTTAAGTGGACCAGTATACTGACAATCTAAGTGAATCGTTTAGAACTGAAAATGTTTAAAGCCTAACGGTGTTGGTGAATTGTATTAAAAAAACTGATATGATCCTCTTACACAAACTCACAAAAATATTGTTCGTAAATATTTCTTTACTCCATTTCATTAAAATCTTATAAAAACCCAAAAAGAATTTGTTTTAGCATAAAATTTTGAAAAATTCAAAAAGATTTTCGACAACTGATGTTGAAGAACTGATTTTCAAAATTCCGAGTGCTAAGCATGATGATCAACAGGTTTGGGAGAAATGCTTTGAAATGAAAAATGTGTGTTTATAAGTGATCATCAGAAGCTTTTATATAATAAATCATTCTGAAAAAGAACTTGCAAATGATATAATTTTATCAAAATTTTAAATTTGTGAAACTTATGTTTGTGGTAGAGATTATGCAGGTTAGCCAGGTTTCAATCCGGAGCAGGATGTAATCCAGGTTACGATCTTAGAACCAGTGAATTCCAGACTGCGATCCCAGCTTATCGAAAGGGGGAGTCTGAAGACGCTGATGCTGAAATAGGATAAGAGCCAGAGTTATGATTCTGAAAGCCAAGTTCTGATCCTGGAATTGAAGACGTTAGTTGCTGATGCTGATGATCTTAAAGAATCAAGAGACCTGATCAAGAAGAATATAAGAGCAAGGTTGAGATTCTGGAAGAAAGAGAAAGAGATTGATTGAGGATACTTACAATGGAGAATCTTTGGAGAGAGCAAGAAGACTGATAAAGGCTGAAGGTTTGACAACCGAAGACTCGACACCGAAGACTTCGTCAACATCCGAGGGGGAGTCTGTTGGTGCATCCGTCTGTCGACTTCGTCTTGTATTGAGTCTTGTATTGTACTAGATAGATCAGGGCACGAAAAACGAGGAAATGAGTGTTTATGGGTAATTCCGTGCGAAATTAGATTCTGTTTGAACCTGTTTCAAGCGGAATCACTCAGCCTATAAATACCTGAAGTGTCTAGTAATTTGTAACGATTCTGATTCCGGTAGCGAAGCTCTGCCTAAGTGTCTACAGCATTGTAATCGATCTAATATCAATTAAAAGACAGTTTAAAGTGATTTCTAGTGTGTTTCTGCTGAAATAACACCGATACATCTGTTTCCGCCTTTTGTATTGGTGAAGACCTCTTCTGAACGACTCGTTTGGGTCACAAAACGATCCTACAAAACCTACTTATCCTAGTGTGGTAAATCATATAATCATTCAATTCATAGCATCATATGTATAATTTTCACTTAGGGTTTTGCTCCTAAGCAAGTATACATCACTAATTCAACCATAGTTTTTATAATCCACACATAATTCGCGATTATGACATTTCTTCAAATTTCACAACTTCACAAATCATCAAAATTTTACATACCTTATGATCCCCTAGCTTGGGTGATCATTAATTCACGTTCAGTTGTGAATTTAGACTTCGTTTGAGCCTTCAATTTGATGATTTTGTTGTAACTTAGGGTTTGATCTCCATGGGAGCTTCCTGGTCGTTCAGGAGACTAGAACACACACTCTGTGTGTTTTGATTTTTGTTTAGTTCAATTTTATGTTATAACTTTCAAGTTATCTGAATTTGGCCCTCTTGTTTAGTTAGTTATAAGTAGTCCACAACCTACTTATTTCTAACAATGTTCCCACTTATTAACTGGGTTAAACATTCCTAGTTAACTTAGTGGGTTTGAGGAATTTATAACTCAGTTTATTTTAAGTCCAGTTAACTCGGGCCTTCTATAAACTTTATTTCAACAAAAGCCTTTATAGAACTTTTATTCAATATTAGGTTTATTTATTTAAATCCTGCTATTTACCGAGTTAATTTTTACCACTAACGGTACTTTACCCGTCTTTTAGTATTAACGTGGTTTGATTACCAAACCCGTTTTCGAGGTGTTACAATAGAAAACATTTTATAATTGACCTGACTCGTTTTCTAACAAAGATTACATTAAAGCGTAGATGAACTCGAATTTATACTGACATGTTCATAAAAATAAAAACGTAGAAATTAGTTTTAGGGTAAGTTCGAAACTTTAGAAACTCGATGGGGGTCAAGGTGATATTTATAAAGTTAGAAGGTTACCTTTGATAAAAACGTAGAACTTAGTTTTAGGGTAAGTTCGAAACTTTAGAAACTTGATGGGGTCAAAGTGATATTTATAAAGTTAGAGAGTTACCTTTTGTTGGTGCATCTACTGTCTGTTAACTTCGTCTTAATCGAGTCTTATGTCTAGATAGAATAATCTAGTGCACAACAGGATCTGATTTAGGGTTTGTTCATGTTAAAGTAGGTAATTTCGTTTGAAAGAGACATGGGCCAGTTCAAACGAAATTAGCAAGTTTAATTTCGTTTGAACCAGTCATGCCACATTCAAACGTAATCGCTTCATCTATAAATAGGGGTTGTGCATGTTCATTTGAAACGGAATTAGAAGTGTGTGTTTGAGAGCCGAGGTGCTGCCGAATTGTAATCAGATCTGTAAAAGCTCAGGAAATCAGTAATAGATAAAGATTAGAAAGGAACAAGCTGTGTTGACATCACTTACATTGATTTCGCCTTTATTTTTTATGATGAACTACTCAGATTGACTCGTTAGGGTAACACGTCGATCCAACAAGTGGTATCAGAGCTCAGGACGAGGAGTTCATACCAATTCAGCTTGATTTCATCGGATTCTCTCACTTCTACTCTTTCTTTTTTGATTTGAACGAGATTTAACGGTTGAAATGGCTTAAAACTCTCATATATCAAGTGAAACATAGTTTTAACTAATCCGTGAAAGATTTGGACCTAAAATCAACTTAAAACTTGACCAAATACATAATTTCGTTTGAAACAGATCGAAAAATGATGACGTCATAGATAATTTCGTTTGAAATATCCTGGTAATCTCGTTTGAAAGTGCACATTAAACCTAATTTCGTTTGAAGAATCTAGTTAATTCCGTTTGAATCGGGTATATCGCTTGAAATGTTTGGTTGATTTCGTTTGAGAGTGCACTTAGTTGTAATTTCATTTGAAACTTATACTAGTTCAGTAATTCCGTTTGAAATCTCAAACGAAATTAGAGATTTCGTTTGAGATAGCATAATTCCGTTTGAAGTGGTGATATTGTTTGAGCAATTCCGCTTGAACTGATTTCGTTTGAAACAACTTTTCAAAATTTCAAAAATTTGTCTAAGGGTTTGTTGATTATTTCAGGTACGTGAAAGATGGATGATTTCATGAATTCTTTTTGTGATGTGTTTGGATTTACCGGTGGTTCGGGAGATGTCACTTCAAGCAACACGAATGAAACTACACCAGCACCGAGTGCAAAGAAAATTCTTCAGGATGCTATAAGTGTAGACAGTGCATACGGAACATACAATAAGCCACCCAAGTTGATGGCTATTGAAGATTACAACAGGTGGGCTACCAGATTCGAAGAATGGCTTAAAGCATTTGCGTATTCCAGTTGGAGAAGTTTGAAAATGGATTTGATATGGGGAGAGATGATTATGAGAACTTAGAGGAAAATCAGATTGAAAGATACGTTGCTGAACAGAAGTGTATTGCTCTACTTCACCAATCTGTCCGAGATGACATTATCGCACTGATCGAATACAAAGATTCAAGAGACCTTTGGGAAAAATTAAAAATAAAATGTATTGGTAGTGCTCAAATAGTGAAGAACAAAAAGAAACTGTTATGAAAAGAGTTTGATTTGTTTGGTTGTTTAAAGAACGAGTCTGTTTCCAAGATGATTGAAAGATTTGGGCATCTAAAGATGGAGCTTGCTAGACATGACATCATTTACAGTCAAGAAGAGCTGGTAGACAAATTGTTTGATGCTCTACCGAATGAGCAAGACTGGCAATATTTTGCATTAATGCTGAAGAATACGATAAAGCCTGCTGATTTGAAAGTTGATCTGCTTATAGAAAGACTGGAAAGCCATGAACTGGAGATCAAAAAATCCAATAAAGTCAATAACCCATCTTATCAGCAGAATGTGGAGTTGTATTACAGAGGCAGTATGCTCCCTAAGACTGCATCTCCAAAGACAGCCTATTCAGCTGAAAGCTCAAATACAAAGAATCAAGAAACTCCTAGCAGTGGCTACCATGGTGGTTCTTCGTCAAATACTTCAAATCAATCTGCATCAAAGAATCTCTTTCAATGCAACATTGTTGTTGATCTGAAGAATGGTCAGAATTTCAGTGAAGAGTCTGCTAAACAACAGATGGTGTGCTTAACGTCTGTGTTAGAATCGTACGAAAGTCTCGTTGCAGGAAAGATAGGCAACACTAACCTAACAAAGGAGGACTACGATCAGATCGATCCTGAGGAAATGGAATTGATCGATGTAAGGTGGTGTATGGCCAGTGCAATGAGAAGAGCGCAGCGTTTCATGGAGATTACAGGAAGACAGTCTATTGGTGGACCTTCTACCAAGTTAGGCTTTGACAAGTCAAAAGTGACGTTTTTCAAGTGTAAACAGAAAGGTCACTTTAAGCGTGAGTGCAGAAATGCTTACACTAATGATACTGCAAATCCTTTTCGAGAGGATTATTACAAGAAAGCGATCTATCATCAGAATAAATCAGAACCTCCCAGGATGAAGCAGATAAAGGAGGCACCCAAAGAGAAATCCAGGGCACTTGCTGTTTTTCATGACGATGAAGGTTATGATTGGAGTGATGTTTTGCCTGAGGAAGACGCAGTTGGTTATGCCTTCACTGCAGCAAAGATTGTTCCATTTAAAGATAAGAGAACTGAAGAAGTGAAGTATGTAAACAGGAAGGAAACAACTCGATACATGAAAGCCAAAATCTATCGTACATGGATGGAAGCAAAGAAGGCAAGGCGATGGGATCCTGATAGAGAATGTTATCTTGATCCTAATGGTAACATAGCTGTGGATCCAGATACTGTTGATCTTGAAGTTCTCACCAAACAAATTGCTGATGAAGAAGAAGTCAGACAGAGAGAATGGTGGGGAGGAAGAGAAGCCGTTGAGAAAGAAAAAGAAAAAGAGACAGCAAAAGAACCGGAGCCAAAGAAGATTGATGACGGAGTTATTGATACGTCACAAGAACTCACCGCTGAAAACTTGAAGAAGATGGCTGACAAAGTTCTAGCTGCAAAAGAACTAGGGGTAGTTTCTGATTCTGGAACTGAGTCCAAAAACAAGGTCAGTACAAATGATACACATGAGTCAGCTAGGAATGGTAAAACTGAGAACAACTGCAAAAATTGCATGAAAGAGTGCAAAGTTTGTAGTACAGTTGCTTACCTTAGTGGTAAGAAGGTTGAAGAACTGACTGGTAGAGTCAGAAGTGTTGAAGATCAAATCTTAAACGGTGATAAACTGTTAAAAGCTTTGAACGACAAATTAAAAGAATTAACTGAGAAAATCGAAAATGATAAAAATGACGTAGAAAGAATTAGGAAAGAAAATGAAAAATTGATTCTTGAAAATCGTCAAATCTCAGAAAATTTTGAAAAGCTAAAACGAACGGTTAAGGATTGTGATGAAAGAAATGGTAAGACAGACAAAGAAAATCTTCAGCTGACCGGTGTTCTTAGAGTGAAAGAAGAGTTAATCAATCAGCAACTGGATGAAATTGCTAAGTTGAAGCTTCAATTTCAAGAAGCCAAAATTGAAAATGAACGCATCTAGTTGAAATTGAACAGTTACAACTCTGCAAGCTTTGTTTTACAACACATTGTTCCCAAACCCATCTGGAAAAACAAAGCAGGCGAAGATGTATATGCTGATGGAACCGGGGTGGGGTATCATCAGGTTCCACCACCAGTGTTAAACAATTTCTCAAAAATGAAATCCGGGTTGGTTAATGATGAAGATGTTCATGAAGTGAAACTTCCAGAGTCAATTGATGTGACATTTTCTTCATCATCATCTGATGATAGTGTTCAAACTGATATTGTTAAAAGCATGGCTGAAAGTGTTTTGAAGTCTGATAGTGATTCAGCTAATGATGATGAGTGTTTTCTGGACAAATACATTCCGAAACCAAAATCAAAAAACAACTTAAATGAAGAATCTACTCTTGTCATGTACAAGATGTCGGGATCAGATAAGTTGTATTCGGATTCTGAGTTTCCACTGGAGAATGTTAATGTTGCTAAATTGATAAATGTGTTCAAATTGATTGAAATTGATCTGTCTGAAGTAAAAAAGTTTAAATCAGACAAAGAGGCAAATGAATTTTGAAAAAGATAAAGCTTACTACAAGAAGCCTGTTGTCCCACCGTGTTTTTATAACAACAATCGAAATAGATGGTCGGGTGGTTATCAGGGTGGTAAGAATTATCAAAGGAAAAATGTTCAAAACAGAAGGTTTGCTGAGAAAAAGGTGTTTGTGAACAGTTCAAGTTCACTTTCTGATGAAGAATCTGAGATTTTTTCAAAAGCAAACAAAGAGTTCTTTGAGAAGAAGGCCTCGCAGCCTCAGTCTGAAGGCACAAGTCGAGTAGTTGACACCCGAACATGTTTTAAATGCAATCAAGTTGGACATATTGCGCGAAAGTGTACCAACTTAAAGCCTAAGACTGAAGTTATGATGAATTCAAGAAAGAAAGATGTTATGAAGGGAAAAGCTCCATTGGTTGTTGAGAAAAAGGTTTTGAAAAATGACAACACCAAGATCAAAACTGAACCTGTTAAGAATATGGTAACTAAAAATGACAAATTTTACAAACGGGTTGCGTCATCTCAACAAACATGGAAGCCAAAAACTTTTGACAAGAAAGAAAGTTTATCTAAACCAAAGGTTTCAGAGTCAGAAAAACAATCGTCCTCTACCACTTCGGTAAAGATGGATGTTCCTTTGGATTATTATGAACAGTTGGAGAAACAATCTCCTACTTCACCAGAGAAGAAGAATGTTCAAAACAAAGATCAACCAACCGGTCAACCTAAGAAAGATGAGTTTTTCTTATATAAAAAGGTTGAGGTTGGATCTGAAGAAAGTTTGAAAATGAATGACAAAAACTTTCCGTCACTTTACATTGCAAAATCTCACATCAATGTCAAGTTACCCGAGTCAAAAGAGGCTTGGGTAGCATCAAAATCTCACTAAATGTTTTTGATATGTGCAGGAGCTTCCAAGATCCGTTTCACGTTGGATTATGGATAGTGGAGCTTCTCGGCACATGACAGGGAAGAAAACCCTACTATACGATGTTACAGGGTTTAATGGAGGTTACGTAGGATTCGCAGGAAATCAGGGTGGTCGAATAATCGGTGAAGGAACTTTATCAAATGGGATTGTCACGTTTGAAAGAGTTAACTACATTGCTGTGCTTGAGAAAAATCTTCTGAGTATTTCTCAGATTTGTGATAGGATGTATACAACGCACTTCACAGACAAAGAATGTTTGATCTTAAAACCAGGATTTGTTGTTCCCGAAGAATGGATTATCATGAGAGCACCAAGAGTCAATGATCTGTACGTGTTGGATATGAGTGTAGCAACTACAACCACGGGTCAGGCTCACTGTTTTATGTCTAGAGCAACAGAGAAAGAATCACAACTGTGGCACCAAAAGATGGGTCATATACATTTGAGAAAAATGAATCACCTGGTGCACAATGATTTGGTTATTGGTGTTCATGTGAAAGGATTTCATCTTGAAGGAGAGTGCATTAGCTGCATCAAAGGAAAGCAAAAGAAGAAATCTCATCCCAGGAAGAAAGAAAATTCAATTTCGAGACCTTTAGAGAGACTCCATATGGATTTGTTTGGTCCAGTAAACGTCAAAAGCATTACAGGGGATCTCTATTGTCTTGTAGTCACAGATGATTATTCAAGATTTTCATGGGTATTATTTCTGAAGTCAAAAGATGAGACGTTTGATCGTTTGATGACGCTTTTCAAGAAGATGGAAAACTTGTACCAGACACGCATTCGAAGATTACATAGTGACAATGGTACTGAGTTCAAGAGTATCAAGATGGAAGAGTATTGCGATGAAAGAGGTATATTGCATGAATTTAGTGCTCCTTACACTCCGCAACAGAATGGAGTAGCTGAAAGAAAGAACAGGACACTAATTGAAACGGCCAGGACGATGCTTGCTGATTCCAAGTTACCTTTTAACTTTTGGGCAGAAGCAGTATTAGCCGCATGCTATACGCTCAACCGGGTTCTTACTGTAAAGAAATTCAACAAGACACGTTTTGAGCTAATCAATAGTCGCAAACCGAACCTGAAGTATTTAGAACCGTTTGGGTCTCCCTGCATAGTTCTAGAGCCTTTTGGTAAGTTTGGTCCAAAGAGCATTGAAGGAATATTTGTGGGTTACTCAAGTCCACAAAAACGAGTCCTTTTTCCAAGCTTAAAGCGGATTATTGAAGCACACAATGTTGAGTGTCAAGGTTACACAATGCCACCACAGAATCCAGGCGATTCATGGCGTTTTCATTATGACACTTTGTGGAATTCATTTGACATGGAAAAAGAAGAGGAAGAAGAAGATGATTTCTTTGATGAGTTGGATATTCTGAGAGAGTACGAGTCATCACAGAAAAGGTTCCCAGCTGAGTCTTCAAGGCGTCAAAGGCATACTTCAAATGACGATGAAGCAGGTCCAAGCAATGCTGGAGAACATGATGATATTCAACAAAATGAAGTTGCTCATGATAATGAGACGATGGAGAATAATAATCAAGAATCTGAGAATAGACCAGTATTTGATCATAATGATTCAGATTCTGAGGGGGAGCAAATTCAGATTTCAAGTCAACCTATTCCAGTCAGTGAACAAAGTGTAGATCAAAATATCACAAATTTGGAAGGCGAGGTAGATGTTCCAGGCGAGGTGATGCCAAGGACACTTTCATACCATCCAGAGGAGCTGATAATCGGAGAATTGCAATCAGGCGTCCGCACTAGAAGACAACTTGATCAAGGGCTTACATGTTTTTATTCAAAAGTTGCTCCTTTACAAACTGAATTCTCACTGAGTTGTTTTATCTCGCAGATTGAACCTAGAACTTACAAAGAGGCGCTTACTGAAGATTCTTGGGTCAATGCGATGCAGGAGGAACTGAGCCAGTTCGAGAAGTTAGGAGTGTGGAAGTTAGTAGATTTGCCTGATGGTCACAAGAAAATTAACACAAAATGGGTGTTTAAATGCAAGAGAGATGATCGAGGGGTTATTATTCGAAACAAAGCTCGACTCGTAGTCCAGGGTTTTAGTCAGCAGGAGGGTATAGATTTCACCAAAGTATATGCTCCAGTGGCTCGACTAGAAGCAATTAGGATCTTTCTGGCATTTACATCGTGGAAGAGATTTAAAGTTTTTCAGTTAGATGTGAAATCGGCGTTTCTCTACGGGAAGGTAAAAGAGGAGGTATATGTCGGACAACCACCGGGCTTCGCCGATCCAATCCACAAAGACAAGGTCTATTTACTGGATAAGGCGCTGTATGGTTTACACCAGGCCCCGAGAGCTTGGTACGAGACATTGTCTCAACATTTGCTTGCCAACAGCTTCATCCGTGGAAAAGTGGATGCCACTCTCTTCACCAAAGAGGTTGACGGACATCTTCTGATAGTTCAGATATACGTGGATGACATCATATTTGGGTCAACAAATGAAAGCTTGTGCAAAGAGTTTGAAAAAGTTATGAAGCAAAAATTTGAAATGTCATCAATGAGGGAGATGAAATTCTTCTTGAGACTTCAAGTTGATCAATTACCTGAGGGAATTTTTATACACCAGACGAAGTATGTTCATGATATCTTAGAGAAATTTGGGATGTCAGGATCTACTCCAGCTTCAACCCCTTTAGCGACGAATCATGGGATAAACCCAGATCTTACCGGAGACTGGGTAGATGAAACGATGTATCGTTCCATGATCGGATCGCTGATGTACTTAACTGCTTCAAGACCCGATATTATATATCCGAGGTGCCTCGCAGCGCGGTTTCAGTCAAGCCCCAGAGCTTCGCACATGGTGATTGTGAAACGGATATTACGCTACCTGAAAGGAACTCCATCATTGGGGTTGTGGTATCCAAAAACAGGCGATTTCACGCTCGCATGGTATTCTAACTCCGACTACGGAA
Source organism: Helianthus tuberosus (assembly GCA_030545235.1). Taxonomy (NCBI): domain Eukaryota; kingdom Viridiplantae; phylum Streptophyta; class Magnoliopsida; order Asterales; family Asteraceae; genus Helianthus; species Helianthus tuberosus. The sequence goes on from JARYGA010060976.1 coordinate 42,718, forward strand.
GCTGCAAAGTTAATGCTAAATCAACAACAGCAGGATGTCAATTTTTCGGACCACGTTTGGTCACCTGGTAGTGTAAGAAGCAGACCCTCTGTGGCTCTATCCACATGTGAAACTGAGTATGTATCTGCTAGCAGTTGCTGCTCTCAGATTTTGTGGATCCAGCAGCAGATGCGCGACTACGGTTTGCAATTTCTTAACACCCTTATCTTTGTTGATAATGAGGCCGCGATAAACATTACGAAAAATCCTGTTCATCACGCTAAAACAAAACACATAGAAATTTGTCATCACTTCATTCGCGATTGTTTCGAGAAGAAGTTGATACGAATTGAGAAAATCCACACTGACGAACAGAAAGCTGATTTACATACCAAAGCATTTGACAAAACTCGTTTTAAATATCTTTTAAAACTAAACGGTATGAAGCTTCTATCGGTGTCAGATGGGATTATTGGCGTTGATGAGGATAACATTGTAGATGATGATGTTGAGAAACAATCTGCAATGGTTTGTCGAATTTTTACTTGTTTTGGTATTTAGGGGGAGAGTATAGGGTAATATTTTCAGAAAATACAAAAACAGTAAAAAATTTCAAAAATAGGGTTATTGGATTTTGTCACCCTTAACTATTGGCTATTAGCCACTGCCACCCCCGACTATCACTTTGACGTCCGCCACCCCCAACTTAACACTTAGTTTGTTCTGTCACCACGTCGTTAACTAATCACTAACTTTTGAGCTTGTTACTATACTTTTCGGGGTTTCCAAAGATCCCTAAAACCTTCCTAAGATCCCTATGACACCTCCAAAAGTATAAAACAGGATCAAAAGTTAGTGTTTAGTTATTGACGTGGTGACAGAACACACTAAGTGTTAAGTTGGGGGTGACGGGTGTCAAAGTGATAGTTGATGGTGGCAGCGGCCAATAGCTAATAGTTGGGGGTGATAAAATCCAATGGGCCTCAAAAATACAAAAACATGAGATATTTCAAAATCCAAAAACAATAGAAAACCAGAAAAGAGCTTGTGTAAAAAGGGAAAATGATAATACATCGGCTTGATAGTTACAGTACGCTAAAGAAATGTAAAGTTTAAAATGTCTTAAACAGTCTCGCTGATGATGTGCCGATAGGTTTTTACACATTTAGTAGGTTTGTTCGGGATATAAACCTAAATCTTTACTTACTTATTTCATGGGGAACACTACTTGGATATATAAGTAACCCCTGAAATCTTGTTTGAAAGATCCCTCTTTCTGAGATACTAGGTCTTTATACTCAGTGATATCTGGGGTATTATCCCGGGACTTCTGATAATGCGGAAGCAATGGCCTAGTCCCCGGAGAATACTTTACCGCTTGCTTGAAATATAGCGCCGCCCTCAGCATAAAATGACGAGACAATAAAATTGCTAATCAATGCTGTTGTAAAAAAGATCCTCTAAAGGGGACCCACTAAAGTCGAACCGTCATCTCTCTGCTGAACTGAAGTTCTGACCTGAGCTCTCACGGTTTCGCAATTAACCCCTTACAGATATCATCTGTGGTATACTCACCTGTAAGACTGAATATTGGGATCTGGATACGGGAGTATATTCAAGAGGTGGGACACATGAATAAGTTTAAGTCTCTAAAACACTTAATTCATATCCTGAACAGATTGAAATGTGTGTAAAAATTTAAGTGGATTAGTATATCGACAATCTAAGCGAATTGTTTAATTCTGAGTATGTAATCAAAGCTTAACGGTACTTGTGACTTGTCGAATAGCTGATATGATTCCCTAACACGCTCACCAAAAATATGTTTGTAAATAGTTTACATTCTGCATTTTATTTCTGTATTTTTTTTTCTAGTCTAGAAGCTTTAATTCAAAATCCAAAAAGATTTTTTTTATTTCCTCTTTATTTTCCGACAAACCAAAGTGGAGAGTTGATCTTCGGATTCAGAAGGTTGGAGCAGATGCAGAAAGATTCTAAGCTGGATAATGAGTTGGGAGCTTAACATGTTAATTGAGAAAATGGAAAGTTAAAACAAGTTCATTAACTTGAAACTTGTAATTTTCAGAAAAGTTTGAAAATGTTTGAACAAATGTCAGTGTGAATTGTCTCAGATCAACCAAGGTCATTAAGTTGGACTTGGTAGATAAATTGAGTAATCAGGGTCGTTAACTTGGACCTGAATACTTAAGTGGATTTCTAAACACTGAAGTCAAATGGTAAGTTTGGATTGAAACTGTTATTATTATATATCTTATATTTAGGTAGAGATTGTGCAGGTAACATGTATAAGTTTATGAAAGCAGCTAAGCAAAATCCCAGCCTACTAAAAGGGGGAGTCTGAAGACTTAAATTCAGATGCAGGTCTGGATCTACATTCGAGGGGGAGCTTGAAGGTTGTTAAAGATTCAGATTCTGTGATTCATGCTAGCTATTGATTGAAGATAAAGATTGAAGGAAGCTTTTACAATGTCAAATCAATTTGGAAAGAGACTAAGACTAAAGACTCGACGCCGAAGACTTCGTCAACATCCAAGGGGGAGTCAGTTGGTGCATCTACTGTCTGTTAACTTCGTCTTAATCGAGTCTTATGTCTAGATAGAATAATCTAGTGCACAACAGGATCAGATTTAGGGTTTGTTCATGTTAAAGTAGGTAATTTCATTTGAAAGAGACATGGGCCAGTTCAAACGAAATTAGCAAGTTTAATTTCGTTTGAACCAGTCATGCCACATTCAAACGAAATCACTTCATCTATAAATAGGGGTTGTGCATGTTCATTTGAAACGGAATTACAAGTGTGTGTTTGAGAGCCGAGGTGCTGTCGAATTGTAATCAGATCTGTAAAAGCTCAGGAAATCAGTAATAGATAAAGATTAGAAAGGAACAAGCTGTGTTGACATCATTTACATTGATTCCGCCTTTATTTTTGATGATGAACTACTCAGATTGACTCGTTAGGGTCACACGTCGATCCAACACCTTTAATATTATAGCAAAGTTTAGGGGTAGAATGGTTTACATATCAAAAGTTTGAGAGTAAATAAGAAGTTAGAAAGTATAAGAATCTTTTATGAAAAGCTAGAAAGTAGGAGGGTGTTTTCAATCAAGCTATAAAGTTGGTGGTGGGATTATAGCCTAATGGCATCTTGGTGGTGGGATAAGGCTTATGACCATTAGGTCATGTGTTCGATTCCCACAAGGGGGTTTTTCCCAAATTTATTGGGTTTCCTCCTGAATTGGTGTATCGGCATTATTTCCTAGTGGAGATGGATATGATCGGGTGGTTTCGCTAGTGGCACGATGATGCTCTAGTGGTCCGTCAGTGATTCAAATTTTCCATTAAAAAAAAGAAAGTTGGTTTTTATCAAGTTAGAAATTTATGGGTGACTTTTGTCAATTTAGAAAAGTTGAAGTGAATTTCGTCAAATGAGAAATGTGGTCACCGACCTTTTAATTTAAGGTTATATAAATTTGTTTTTTACGTAATAATATCAAACAACTATTTTTTCTATTTTTATATTGATATGTCTATAAAAATAAAAGCGTAAGAAAATAGTTTTATAGTAAGCTCGAAACTTTAGAAAGTAGAAGTTACAGGGTTACCTATGACATTATAGTAAAGTGTAGAGGTAGGATGAGTTATATGTAAAAAGTTTGAAGGTTAAAAAGAAGTTAGAAAGTATGGGAGCTTTTTGTCAAGTTAAAAAGTAGAAGGCTCATTTTAATCAGATTAGAAGGCTGGTTTTTGTGTAGTTAGAAATTTAAGAGGGGAGTTTTATCGATTAAAAAAAGTTAGGGTGAATTTTATAAAAAGAGTAAGGTGGTCACTATCCTTTCATTTTCATATTATATAAATAAATTTGTTTTTTACGTAATAATATCAAATAACTATTTTTCCTAATTTTATAAAAATTAGAATAGCCTAGAGCCAGCCTCGTAGCACCTTCACTTAACAGTTATCATCTTCCACCTATATATAACTAACCTCATCCCTCTCATCTTCTCAGTTTATTCATTATCCATAACTCTCTCTCTCTCTCTCTACAAACCACTGGAGAACAATTTCTCTCTCACACCTCAACTGAATGGATCATGCCTCGTCCGTACAGATTCCTCTCAACCGTCACAACAAACTCATCATCAAAAACCGTTGCAGAATCGCCTGAAGAAGTCACCGCCGAGTCCGATTCCGTTGTCATCTTCGCCGCTCTTCTTTGCGCTCTCGTCTGCATCGTCGGATTAATCGTCGTTGCTCGATGCACGTGGCTTCGACGCGGATCAATCGCCAGTTCTGCTAACAAAGGAATTAAGAAGAAGTTTGTTGAAGCGATTCCGAAATTCTCATACGATTCGGCTAAGGAAGATAAGCGCGATTGTGCGATCTGTTTGGCGGAGTATGCAGATGGAGATGAGATCCGAGTTCTGCCGCAGTGCGGACACGGATTTCATGTTGAATGTATTGATAAGTGGCTTGGATCGCACTCTTCGTGTCCTTCCTGTAGGCAGATTCTGGTGATTACTAGATGTAAAAAGTGTGGTGATTTTCCGGCGGTTTCTGTCGGAAAAGTATCCACGGTGACGGAGCATGTAGGCGGACAACATAATGGAAGTTTAGTTTGACTAATTAGAGATTAAGTTGTTAATTAGTTTGCGTTTAAGGGAACAGCATGATAGTAAAGTGGTGTAGTTGGGTGGAGGGTTGGGTCCAATTAAGCCTCCTTTTAAAATCTCGGTGAATAGCATGGTGTAGTTCACAGAGCGAAGTGGTGATGGGTTTAAATTCTAGGAAATGAATTTTAGTCCTTTTTTTAACTGTTAATAGTTTGCAATGATGCCTAATTATTTGGAAAATGGATGTTACTGGTTTTGTCTTGTAGCTAAAGCTAATTTGCATTAGAAAGTAAATATAGCAATATATATGTGTGTGTTATTTTAATTTTATATGGATCAAGCGTTTTGGTGATCGTTCTTGTTCTTATCTTGTTGGATATCTAGTTTGTTATTTGAGATGCTTCAACTTGAAGGCTACCGTTATTGGTGGTTTTAGAACATTGATTGTGATGTTAATTTAGTGGCATTAAATGAACGATTGGAGATTTGTAGGTTGAAACTTAAAAATGTAGAGCATGTGTAAATTAATTCTTATTCTCGCAGGTATAATTCAAGTTAATTATATATTTATCTTAAAAATTTGTTATTTTTTTAAAACCTCATTTCCATTTTAAGTAACTAAAAGGAAGGAGCGACTCTATTGGGGTTTGTGATGGTGGCCGGGACACTCCACACGTAGGGGTCTGCGAGTAAGGTACCCGCACGGTAACATCACCAGCACCCCCTAGGGTAGGCCTGCGGGTTTCGGTTACGGGTTTACCTACTAGCGCTAGGGTAGTGTATGGTTTGAGAGCTAGTAGTGTATGGTTTGAGGCTTAGGGTATTTAAGGTTCTGTGATTGTTGTGTGGAGTAAAAAAGTGGGATCTATGGTTTTAGAGTACTTGTAGGTAGGCGCTGCCAGTATTTTGTGATTCTAGGGTTTTTTGGGTGGAGAATTAACATGGCAATACAGAATTAATCCGGGCTTGGGTAATACCCTTAAGACCATATGTAGTGGTAGGTGAGTTTTAAGCCTTCTCTTGGGCATGATCCGACATGTGACAGCCTAGTCTGCAAAGGGACATTATGGTGCTTAAAGTTAAAATGGGTGTAGTGGTATAATGCTCATGCAATGATTACCCGCTTATTATTTTTTTAATTGAAACAAATAATACTTCATTAAATAAATAAAAATTACATTACCACTAATTAAAATACTAAAAATTAAATACAAAAATGCAAAACCCAAATCTGAACTCCGTATTTGTCACGGATTTGTTGCCTACGCATTTGAGCTAGGAGCAATGCATCTCCTTGAAGGTGATCATTCGGTTTAGACAAAAACTCTATATCTTTCTCCATTTACCTCGCTTCTTGTGACGCAAAGAACTTTTTGATTTTGGTGTTTCTTTCTTGCATTATTTCCAAACACCTATGGCCAAGGTCTCGTGTGTCTTGAAGTCGTCGGTTCATCTCTTAAAAATCTTGTTTCATTTCGACCACTACCGAAGACGACTGCACCCTACCCCCAATTTTCCCACTTCTTCTACCGAGCCATCGGGGCCACTCCACTTCTTCATCCTCGTCATCCTCATTAATATTAATAGGATTATTTAAATCGGCGTTTCGAGCATCGGAAGTGGGTGTTTCCGGATGAACCGATGATGAGGTTTTGGACCGTTTCACTTTACGCCTACTACTAGACGTAATGGTTAGTACGTTCGACCATTTAGGACTTCCACGTAGAAGCTCCCAACACTTCATGTACGTGAATACCCCTCTCGTTGGGTTGAACTCCAACAACGCTTTAGTTAATATATTTGCATCACTTCGATCGCTACCCCAATTATCCTTCGTGCGTTGGAAAACTTCTTGAAAAGCATGGCATTTATAATTTCTATCGTTTCATTTGCTTGATAACGAATCGTTGTCTAGATATTCACCATAACCCATCTCCTTAAAGAA
>JARYGA010060976.1:49473-90082 GCA_030545235.1 Helianthus tuberosus
GTTCAAGAGTATCAAGATGGAAGAGTATTGAGATAAAGAGGTATATTGCATGAATTTAGTGCCCCTTACACTCCGCAACAGAATGGAGTAGCTGAAAGAAAGAACAAGACACTAATTGAAACGGCCAGGACGATGCTTGCTGATTCCAAGTTACCTGTTAACTATTGGGCAGAAGCAGTATCAACCGCATGCTATATGCTCATCCGGGTTCTTACTGTAAAGAAATTCAACAAGACATGTTTTGAGCTAATCAATAGTCGCAAACCGAACCTGAAGTATTTAGAACCGTTTGGGTCTCCCTGCACAGTTCTAGAGCCTTTTGGTAAGTTTGGTCCAAAGAGCATTGAAGGAATATTTGTGGGTTACTCAAGTCCACAAAAACGAGTCTTTGTTCCAAGCTTAAAGCGGATTATTGAAGCACACAATGTTGAGTGTCAAGGTTACACAATGCCACCACAGAATCCAGGCGATTCATGGCGTTTTCATTATGACACTTTGTGGAATTCATTTGACATGGAAAAAGAAGAGGAAGAAGAAGAAGATTTCTTTGATGAGTTGGATATTCTGAGAGAGTACGAGTCATCACAGGAAAGGTTCCCAGCTGAGTCTTCAAGGCATCAAAGGCATACTTCAAATGACGATGAAGCAGGTCCAAGCAATGCTGGAGAACATGATGATATTCAACAAAATGAAGTTGCTCATGATAATCAGACGATGGAGAATAAAAATCAAGAATCTGAGAATAGACCAGTATTTGATCGTAATGATTCAAATTCTGAGGGGGAGCAAATTCAGATTTCAAGTTAACCTATTCCAGTCAGTGAACAAAGTGTAGATCAAAATATCACAAATTTGGAAGGCGAGGTAGATGTTCCAGGTGAGGTGATGCCAATAACACTTTCATACCATCCAGAGGAGCTGATAATCGGAGAATTGCAATCAGGCGTCCGCACTAGAAGACAACTTGATCAAGGGCTTACATGTTTTTATTCAAAAGTTGCTCCTTTACAAACTGAATTCTCACTGAGTTGTTTTATCTCGCAGATTGAACCTAGAACTTACAAAGAGGCGCTTACTGAAGATTCTTGGGTCAATGCGATGCAGGAGGAACTGAGTCAGTTCGAGAAGTTAGGAGTATGGAAGTTAGTAGATTTTCCTGATGGTCACAGGAAAATTAACACAAAATGGGTGTTTAAATGCAAGAGAGATGATCGAGGGGTTATTATTCGAAACAAAGCTCGACTCGTAGTCCAGGGTTTTAGTCAGCAGGAGGGTATAGATTTCACCGAAGTATATGCTCCAGTGGCTCGACTAGAAGCAATTAGGATCTTTCTGGCATTTGCATCGTGGAAGAGATTTAAAGTTTTTCAGTTAGATGTGAAATCGGCGTTTCTCTACGGGAAGGTAAAAGAGGAGGTATATGTCGGACAGCCACTGGGCTTCGCCGATCCAATCCACAAAGACAAGGTCTATTTACTGGATAAGGCGCTGTATGGTTTACACCAGGCCCCGAGAGCTTGGTACGAGACATTGTCTCAACATCTGCTTGCCAACAGCTTCATCCGTGGAAAAGTGGATGCCACTCTCTTCACCAAAGAGGTTGACGGACATCTTCTGATAGTTCAGATATACGTGGACGACATCATATTTGGGTCAACAAATGAAAGCTTGTGCAAAGAGTTTGAAAAAGTTATGAAGCAAAAATTTGAAATGTCATAAATGGGGTAGATGAAATTCTTCTTGGGACTTCAAGTTGATCAATTACCTGAGGGAATTTTTATACACCAGACGAAGTATGTTCATGATATCTTAGAGAAATTTGGGATGTCAGGATCTACTCCAGCTTCAACCCCTTTAGCGACGAATCATGGGATAAACCCAGATCTCACCGGAGACAGGGTAGATGAAACGATGTATCGTTCCATGATCGGATCGCTGATGTACATAACTGCTTCAAGACCCGATATTATGTATCCGACGTGCCTCGCAGCGCGGTTTCAGTCAAGCCCCAGAGCTTCGCACATGGTGATTGTGAAACGGATATTAAGCTACCTGAAAGGAACTCCATCATTGGGGTTGTGGTATCCAAAAACTGGTGATTTCACGCTCGAAGGGTATTCTGACTCCGACTACGGAAGCTGCAAAGTTAATGCTAAATCAACAACAGCGGGATGTCAGTTTTTCGGACCACGTTTGGTCACCTGGAAGTGTAAGAAGCAGACCTCTGTGGCTCTATCCACATGTGAAGCTGAGTATGTATCTGCTAGCAGTTGCTGCTCTCAGATTTTGTGGATCCAGCAACAGATGCACAACTACGGTTTGCAATTTCTTAACACCCCTATCTTTGTTGATCATGAGGCCGCGATAAACATTACGAAAAATCCTGTTCATCACGCTAAAACAAAACACATAGAAATTTGTCATCACTTCATTCACGATTATTTCGAGAAGAAGTTGATACGAATTGAGAAAATCCACACTGACGAACAGAAAGCTGATTTACATACCAAAGCATTTGACAAAACTCGTTTTAAATATCTTTTAAAACTAAACGGTATGAAGCTTCTATCGGTGTCGGATGGGATTATTGGCGTTGACGAGGATAACATTGTAGATGATGATGTTGAGAAACAATCTGCAATGGTTTGTCGAATTTTTACTTGTTTTGGTATTTAGGGGGAGAGTATAGGGTAATATTTTCAGAAAATACAAAAACAGTAAAAAATTTCAAAAATACAAAAACATGAGATATTTCAAAATCCAAAAACAATAGAAAACCAGAAAAGAGCTTGTGTAAAAAGGGAAAATGATAGTACATCGGCTTGACAGTTACAGTACGCTAAAGAAATGTAAAGTTTAAAATGTCTTAAACAGTCTCGCTGATGATGTGCCGATAGGTTTTTACACATTTAGTAGGTTTGTTCGGGATATAAACCTAAATCTTTACTTACTTATTTCATGGGGAACACTACTTGGATATATAGGTAAACCCTGAAATCTTGTATGAAAGATCCCTCTTTCTGAGATACTAGGTCTTTATACTCAGTGATATCTGGGGTATTATCCCGGGACTTCTGATAATACGGAAGCAATGGCCTAGTCCCCGGAGAATACTTTACCGCTAGCTTGAAAAATAGCGCCGCCCTCAGCATAAAATGATGAGACAATAAAATTGCTAATCAATGTTGTTGTAAAAGAGATCCTCTAAAGGGGACCCACTAAAGTCGAACCGTCATCTCTCTGCTGAACGGAAGTTCTGACCTGAGCTCTCACGGTTTCGCAATTAACCCCTTACAGATATCATCTGTGGTATACTCACATGTAATACTGAATATGGGGATCTGGATACATGAGTATATTCAAGAGGTGGGACACATGAATAAGTTTAAGTCTCTAAAACACTTAATTCATATCCTGAACAGATTGAAATGTGTGTAAAAATTTAAGTGGATCAGTATATCGACAATCTAAGCGAATTGTTTAATTCTGAGTATGTAATCAAAGCTTAACGGTACTTGTGACTTGTCGAATAGCTGATATGTTTCCCTAACACGCTAAAGATTCAGATTCTGCGATTCATGCTAGCTGTTGATTGAAGATAAAGATTGAAGGAAGCTTTTACAATGTCAAATCAATTTGGAAAGAGACTAAGACTAAAGACTCGACGCCGAAGACTTCGTCAACATCCAAGGGGGAGTCTGTTGGTGCATCTACTGTCTGTTAACTTCGTCTTAATCGAGTCTTATGTCTAGATAGAATAATCTAGTGCACAACAGGATCAGATTTAGGGTTTGTTCATATTAAAGTAGGTAATTTCGTTTGAAAGAGACATGGGCAAGTTCAAACGAAATTAGCAAGTTTAATTTCGTTTGAACCAGTCATGCCACATTCAAACGAAATCACTTCATCTATAAATAGGGGTTGTGCATGTTCATTTGAAACGGAATTACAAGTGTGTGTTTGAGAGCCGAGGTGCTGCCGAATTGTAATCAGATCTGTAAAAGCTCAGGAAATCAGTAATAGATAAAGATTAGAAAGGAACAAGCTGTGTTGACATCATTTACATTGATTCCGCCTTTATTTTTGATGATGAACTACTCAGATTGACTCGTTAGGGTCACACGTCGATCCAACACCTTTAATATTATAGCAAAGTTTAGGGGTAGAATGGTTTACATATCAAAAGTCTGAGAGTAAATAAGAAGTTAGAAAGTATAAGAATCTTTTATGAAAAGCTAGAAAGTAGGAGGGTGTTTTCAATCAAGCTATAAAGTTGGTGGTGGGATTATAGCCTAGTGGCATCTTGGTGGTGGGATAAGGCTTATGACCATTAGGTCATGTGTTCGATTCCCACAAGGGGGTTTTTCCCAAATTTATTGGGTTTCCTCCTGAATTGGTGTATCGGCATTATTGCCTAGTGGAGATGGATATGATCGGGTGGTTTCGCTAGTGCCACGATGATACTCTAGTGGTCCGTCAGTGATTCAAATTTTCCGTTAAAAAAAAGAAAGTTGGTTTTTATCAAGTTAGAAATTTATGGGTGACTTTTGTCAATTTAGAAAAATTGAAGTGAATTTCGTCAAATGAGAAATGTGGTCACCGACCTTTTAATTTAAGGTTATATAAATTTGTTTTTTACGTAATAATATCAAATAACTATTTTTTCTATTTTTATATTGATATGTCTATAAAAATAAAAGCGTAAGAAAATAGTTTTAGAGTAAGCTCGAAACTTTAGAAAGTAGAAGTTACAGGGTTACCTATGACATTATGGTAAAGTGTAGAGGTAGGATGGGTTATATGTAAAAAGTTTGAAGGTTAAAAAGAAGTTAGAAAGTATGGGGGCTTTTCGTCAAGTTAAAAAGTAGAAGGCTCATTTAAATCTGATTAGAAGGCTGATTTTTGTGTAGTTAGAAATTTAAGAGGGGAGTTTTATCGATTAAGAAAAGTTAGGGTGAATTTTATAAAAAGAGTAAGGTTGTCACCATCCTTTCATTTTCATATTATATAATAAATTTGTATTTTACGTAATAACTAGTAATAATGCCCGCGCGCGTTGCGGCGCGGGTACATCGCAAACATCGAATGAATTAGTCCAAGTGTTATGTGTTGCATTAACCACACGAAAACGTTGTTTCGACGTATCTGATTGAACTTAATGTAACCTATATAAGCATTGCGATTGGATCCAAACGTTATGTGTTGCATTAACTACACCAAATCGAATTTATACAATACGATTATAATGTATTCTATATGATCCGAATCATACATATAAAACGTAGCGGGTATAAGGAGAAACAAATACGTGTAAACAAAAGAGATTAATTAGAAATTTTTAAAAAAGAAAAAAAAAACACAATTTGACTTCACTCGATTCAGAACAAAAAGTACTAAACAATTATAAAATAAGCATAAAATGTATTAGCTTTGAACTGACGCGTTCTCAAAAACTTGACATCGTAATATAGAGCAACTCGAATTTATATCAACAGGTACATAAAGGTAAAATTGTATTGTTGCAAATTAATCTCAGTAAGTATATCTTACTTTAACAATTTCAGTATATTATTTAATAAATTTAATAGCAATAATATAGTTGTAACAATGATGGCCTTTATGAAATTTCAATTACTTCAAAATACAGCTGTAATATTGTTGGCATTTTTGAAATTACAACTACTTCAAAAGTTGTTTAAAATTTAACACTATCCTCATTCCAAAACCATGTGTTTTCTGTCTCTATGTATACAACCACCATCAGTCATGAGAACACCGATATTTTATAGTTGTTGTAACATGTAAAGAGTTAAAGCTTTTGTACAGCCACCACAACACCACCTCCATCGTCGGCCATGTTGAAAATATGTGCACATTATACTATCACTTTTATTACATTTATTTTTTACATCTTTGAAGTTTAATTCACATTTAATTTTTGTGTACATGTGATATAATATTCTGGACACATTGACATTATAAACGGATGGGCTTGTGGCTGAACTGGACTTATACTTTGCATATGGACTGAGGCTAATGGACTGAAGACAGAGCATGGGCTGAAGACAGTGTTATGCACATTTCTGTTGGTCTTGTGCTTTTGGTATAAAAGAATGGTCAATGGTCAGAGTTGAGGCTTAACCACAACATATTCAGTTTGTACAAAATATCTTTTCATCTTCTCTGTCGTATTCTCTCTCTTAGGGTTTATTGTTTCTTGTAGGTTTCTTGTTGAGATCTATTGTTCAGTGTTTAGATCTGTTAAGAGAGAGAGTACAGATCATCGTGTTGATGATCTGCTGGTGAGATTTTGAGAGATTTGTATGGTATTTTACTTTCGTTTGTATCTGTTGGGTTTTATAGTAAACATCAAAGTGTTCTTGGCATAGATCCATGTATTTTGACAGGCCACCGCGAAGCCATCGTTTGCAACGGCGAGGGCGGTTCTAGTGGCTCCGGTGTTTACAACAACAACCTCCAATGATGACGGCTTGAATGAGAAGACGTCGGAGATGAGATAAGGGTGAATTTATGTACCTACCGGTCCGAGTGCCGAAATATGTCCGACCGGCGAACCACCAAATCGGCCGAATCGACGATGGCGTAGGCCATTTCCGGCATTGATTTTTGGATTACCACAGTCCCGATCTAGCATTGCATGTGGTTTTCTCGACCCGGTCTGTGTCGGCTAGGGTTTCACAGTAAGTTTTCGACCTCTTTTCCGATGTTCTAGCTACAATATTTTTTGTTTTCCGGATTTTAAAGACATTCCCGTCGTAGCAGGGATTTTCTTAGCAACGATGAAGTGGCTTTAATAGTTGTTGTGAAATCCGATGTCGTGCGGTGCGTGAAGACGGTGGTTGTGTGTATCACGAAAGTTGCCCGGCAAAAAAACGCCGTGTGAAAACAGTATTTGAAGGGTAATTCTGTAATTTAAGATAAAGATCTGAATTGAAGGGTGCCAGTAAGGATAAAATTGTAATTTCCAGAGAGTTGTCGGTGGCATTTGCCACCGACTTTGTACTTTAAGACTATAGGTAAATATCAAATAACTATTTTTCCTAATTTTATAAAAATTAGAATAGTCGAGTAGAGCCAGCCACGTAGCACCTTCACTTAACAGTTATCATCTTCCACCTATATATAACTAACCTCATCCCTCTCATCTTCTCAGCTTATTCATTATCCATAACTCTCTCTCTCTCTCTCTCTACAAACCACTGGAGAACAATTTCTCTCTCACACCTCAACTGAATGGATCATGCCTCGTCCGTACAGATTCCTCTCAACCGTCACAACAAACTCATCATCAAAAACCGTTGCAGAATCCCCTGAAGAAGTCACCGCCGAGTCCGATTCCGTTGTCATCTTCGCCGCTCTTCTTTGCGCTCTCGTCTGCATCGTCGGATTAATCGTCGTTGCTCGATGCACGTGGCTTCGACGCGGATCAATCGCCAGTTCTGCTAACAAAGGAATTAAGAAGAAGTTTGTTGAAGCGATTCCGAAATTCTCATACGATTCGGCTAAGGAAGATAAGCGCGATTGTGCGATCTGTTTGGCGGAGTACGCAGATGGAGATGAGATCCGAGTTCTGCCGCAGTGCGGACACGGATTTCATGTTGAATGTATCGATAAGTGGCTTGGATCGCACTCTTCGTGTCCTTCCTGTAGGCAGATTCTGGTGATTACTAGATGTAAAAAGTGTGGTGATTTTCCGGCGGTTTCTGTCGGAAAAGTATCCACGGTGACGGAGCATGTAGGCGGACAACATAATGGAAGTTTAGTTTGACTAATTAGAGATTAAGTTGTTAATTAGTTTGCGTTTAAGGGAATAGCATGATAGTAAAGTGGTGTAGTTGGGTGGAGGGTTGGGTCCAATTAAGCCTCCTTTTAAAAATTTGTAAATTAATTCTTATTCTCGCAGGTATAATTCAAGTTAATTATATATTTATCTTAAAAATTTGTTATTTTTTAAAAACCTCATTTCCATTTTAAGTAACTAAAAGGAAGGAGCGACTCTATTGGGGTTTCTGATGGTGGCCGGGACACTCCACACGTAGGGGTCTGCCAGCACCCCCTAGGGTAGGCCTGCGGGCTTAGGGTATTTAAGGTTCTGTGATTAGTGTGTGGAGTAAAAAAGTGGGATCTATGGTTGTAGAGTACTTGTAGATAGGTGCGGCCAGTATTTTGTGATTCTAGGGTTTCTTGGGTGGAGAATTGACATGTCAATACAGAATTAATCCGGGCTTGGGTAATACCCTTAAGACCATATGTGGTAGGTGAGTTTTAAGCCTTCTCTTGGGCATGATCCGACATGTGACAGCCTAGTCTGCAAAGGGACATTATTAGGCTTAAAGTTAAAATGGATGTAGTAGTATAATGCCCATGCAATGATTACCCACTTATTATTTTTTTAATTGAAACAAATAATACTTCAATAAAAAAATAAAAATTACATTACCACTAATTAAAATACTACAACTTAAATACAAAAATGCAAAACCCAAATTTGAACTCCGTATTTGTCACGGATTTGTTGCCTACGCATTTGAGCTAGGAGCAATGCATCTCCTTGAAGGTGATCATTCGGTTCAGACAAAAAACTCGATATCTTTTTCCATTTACCTCGCTTCTTGTGACGCAAAGAACTTTTTGTTTTTGGTGTTCCTTTCTTGCATTATTTTCAAACACCTATGGCCAAGGTCTCGTATGTTTTGAAGTCGTCGGTTCATCTCTTAAAAATCTTGTTTCATTTCGACCACTGCCGAAGACGACTGCGCCCTACCCCCAATTTTCCCACTTTTTCTACCGAGCCATCGGGGCCACTCCACTTCTTCATCCTCATCATCCTCATTAATATTAATTGGATTATTTAATTTGGCTTTCGAGCATCGGAAGTGGGTGTTTCCGGATGAACCGATGATGAGGTTTTGGACCGTTTCACTTTACGCCTACTACTAGACGTAATGGTTAGTACGTTCGACCATTTAGGACTTCCACGTAGAAGCTCCCAACACTTCGTGTACGTGAATACCCCTCTCGTTGGGTTGAACTCCAACAACGCTTTAGTTAATGTATTTGCATCACTTCGATCGCTACCCAAATTATCCTTCGTGCGTTGGAAAACTTCTTGAAAAGCATGGCATTTAGAATTTCTATCGTTTCATTTGCTTGATAACGAATCGTTGTCTAGATATTCACCATAACCCATCTCCTTAAAGAAAGTTCCTCGAATTTTTACCCAAAATAGAGGTAGCGTTTGATACTTGGCTTAAAAAATACCACATATATATTATCATACTTTAAAAAAAAATAGTCCAAAAAAACTACTTTAAAAAGATGAATACAACTTATAAAAATAAATACGACTAAAAAATAACGCTTACTAACATCCGGATCGTCCATGATGTCGAGCCACGCCTATGCTAACGTTTACTCTCTTTGGTCCAAGCTCGATAGCTTCTTTTCGCACGTGGAGCGTTAGGGTCTATTTTATGGGAGCGTTTTCCACGTTGAGAACCTCCCTCGGGTTCGGGCACCGGTTGTGTCTCTGGCACCGTGTCGATCTCGGGCTCTCCTTCTTCTTAAGAACCGCCCATGGTTATGTTCACATTCGATGTGAAACTGTGTGTGTAACAGGCCAGCGTAACCGCACCATGATATTGTCCGCTTTGGCAGCCAGCACGCCCTCAGCACCCGCACCTCATGGTTTTAAAACACGTCATGATGGTGAAGTTATCAAGCCCCTTATAAGGAAGTCTTCGTTCCCCTTCACAACCAATGTGGGATGTCACAATCCACCTCCCTTACGGGGCCTAGCGTCCTCGCTGGCACACCAGTCCGGTCCCCGCTCTGATACCATCTGTAACAGCCCAGCGTAACCGCACCATGATATTGTCCGCTTTCGCAGCTAGCACGCTCTCAGCACCCGCACCTCACGGTTTTAAAGTGTGTCATGATGGTGAACTTATCAAGCCCCTTATAAGGAAGCCTTCGCTCCCCATCACAATCAATGTGGAATGTCACAGTGTAGAACTTGAAAGTATTGGATGGGGGCATGTTGAGTAGTTGTGTGTACGTCATCATATTCGGGTCTATATCTTGGTAATTGTTGGATGGTAGTAGTTGGCTCGTGTTTGGGCGATATAAATTTGGGTTGCTAGGTCGAGACGCAACACCGGAAGGGGGGGGCAGATGTCACACCTCGATATTTACAGCTCAGCCCGGTGGAGAGTATCGTGACGTAAGATTGATATCGTCATAGTCAAACATACACAAAATAGCACAGCGGAAGTCATGGAATATAAAATATTATTACAAACCCAATTGTCAGAAAATATTGAAAAGATAATTACATTCGAGCTTGCAATATTAAATCCACGGGCGGATCTAAAACAGAAACAAATTATTGTTCGACAGACTTTAAACACTAAGAATTTGCAAGATTCTTTGATTATTGCTCAGGAGCTTCCAGCCAATTTTGCATAGTACCTGCCACTTAGCCTTTTTGAAAAATACGTCAGTTTACACTGGTAAATACAATTAACTGACTCTTTTGAAAACATTTATAAAAATTGATTTAAATGCACAAGGCACAAATATTCTTTTATAACTTGGGACAATTATATAAAATAATCTTGTATGCAGATTCACATGTTTGTCGTACGTTCAGGGCCCGGGATAGAAGCCGAGACAAGATTAATAGACACACCACTAGTATAAGCCCACAAGAAGTTATCCTCACGAGTGGGATACCATTTTACATACGCAACTGTCAGGTGTATGCCTATACCCCGTGCTTAAGTTATGGCTATTTCAAATGAATGAGCCGACGATATCCAGGACACGGTCATTAACCCCCAAATGCTTAGATCAAACAAAACAAATTAAAACGAGTTATCTCAATGATTTAACCACGAATCGATTAAATATTCAATACCCGACCAAGCAGTAATAACTTACTGTATCCCAAGCCCGTATAAAGGAAAATAAGTTAAAAGTATTTACCTGAGCTTAAAATGTAAAATTTGTATTCTCAGCCGTATATCCTACTCAACAAGTGTAGGTAGCTTTTACTGGGCTCCTAATCTGGAACAAAGGTTTTAATAACCTATTAGATTACTAACGGGTCTTATTCAAGTTATAAACATAGACCGGTTAGTTTAAAGAAAGGTTTACGGTACGAAACACAAGATTAAGTGGTGACCGGATTGGAATGTAATTTAGTCCCGACAAGTATGGAGACTTGTATAAAATGGGTAAACTAAATACATTCTGGATTTTGAAGTAAATATGATAAGGTTTGACCCGTTTCGGCGAATTTATGCAAAGTAGTCACATAGATCGTACCGAACGCGTATATGCATAACGGGTAACCTGATGAGTCCAGCACAAGTTCCATACGTTATTATGCTTAAAATATGTTGTGATATCAGTAGGATATCAACAATTATTCCCCAAATGAATTTAAAACCAATTTAAGTCCCGTAAAGGTATTTGGTCATTTTAATGTTTATAAAAGAGGTTTAAACATAAATTGAGGTTCTGGTCTAAAACATTCAGTAAAAATATCTATTTTATCATGTTACATCAGTAAGATATCATACATATGTGAGGTTTATTATTTATGGCCAAACTATGCACCGTAAGGGATTTTGGTCATTTCACATATGTTTTAAGGACAAAATTGGAAGTCTGAGTTCAAGACTTATACTTACTGTTAAAATATAAAAATTCATTTATAAAATCAGTAGGTATCAAGTCTTTGGTCTTAAATATGGTTTTAAACCATACTATGCGCCTAATTTGCGTAAAAATCGATAATTGACGATATTTGAGGTGTTTATGGAATTCTGAGATTTTGATCAGTCTTAAATGTTCAAAATATTTTATTTTCCATAAAACATCAGTAGGAAAAGGTTTGGTATGTTATTGATATGTAAATCTCATTTTATTAATTAAAAAGCCATTATCGTCAATTACCGAATTCATACAAGAACTCTATGTTATGGTCGGTATAAAATCTGAAAAAAAATTCCAAAAATCCCTAAAAATTATATCATAACAGTGGGTAATGAGTTTGATGCCAAAATTTGGGTTTAAACATGATTTATGCTAAAAATGTCATTTAATTAACAAAAGGTTTCATTTTACGCTATCTTGCATAACTTTAGTTTGAGACCAGAAACTGATGTCAAATTTTGTGGACATACTTATATATCAGTAATAAAGCTTTTTGTCATCTCACATTTTCAAAAATATAGTTTTTATAACATAAGGGCATAATAGTCAAATTTAAGCATATTAACGGAACATGTGCAAAAACTCAGATTTCTAATATAATCGTGTAATATAACCTTATAGGGTTATGCTACATTAAATTATGATCATAACAGAACCTAAAATCAGTAGCAAACTAATCTAATTCGGTTTATAATCGAAAGTCAACGCAGAAGTCAAACTTCATGACTTTTGGTTGCGAACCGACCCTGAAGCTGGAATTGACAAGCTGAACATGTTTAATTGTTTACACATGTTCTAATAATTATTACCAAGTTGTTTAAGTGATAAAACGTATTTTAGAACATTTCTAAACTCATATCGCAATTAGTTCGAAAACTGCTCCGTTGACTTTTTAAAACAATATTAAGTTGACTCGTCAATTGACCAAGCATACGTGATTCTTAGGAGGTGCCCTTTTGAGGGTTTAACACCTACCTAATTACGATCACATAGCCATGTTCATTGCGAAAAATGGCTCGATCGTTTACGGTTTTACTAAAAGTCAAAGCGTTCGTCGTAAACTCTTGACTTTTTAGATTTAAACGCCAAATAAAATAAACTAGTCACGAAAGGACACTTACATAAGGTCCTAGGGACTGAAAGGAGGTTCCCAAATTGTTCAGGATCCTCTTAGAATTGAGAGATATGCAGATTGGAATGAGATGCAAGTTTAAAAGTGAGAAAACCTCACCTATTTATAGTTTTTGGGATTGGATCAGATCTTGCCAAGTGTTTAGGGCTATCTTAAGATTGTTACAGGTGTCTTTACAGCTGTTAACATCTATATACCAGTCCATAGTTTGATTAAAAATGGTTTTGTGGGGAAACACGAGGAGAAAAACCATCAAACTCAAGAATTCTGCATACTTGGCTGCTGTTTGGCTTGCTGGCGGCCCACAAATGCAGCAGGCCCAATGGTCACAGCCCACGAGACTGTCAAGCCCAGCAACAGTTTGGCAGACTTACAGTTCTGGTCCCTGTTCCCTTTATTCACATGTTTAACTTTCAAAAGTGACATGATCAGCCCCTACACTCTTTTTAATCCCTTTTAGACTTTCAGAAATGACCAAATCAGTCCCTGCACTCTTTTTAATCCCTTTTAGACTTTCAGAAATGACCAGATCAGTCCCTGACTTCATTATGCATGCTTTAAACTTTCAGAAATGACATAATCGGCACATTATGTTCATATCCATTAGGTTATGTTTATATGGTACAAAACATCAAATGGCTAATCTTAGGCGCATCCGGGAGTATAAGCAAGCATCATAAACTTCTAGGTTAGTATAAAACGTCATGTTGAGGTGTACTTTTGCTAGTCATCGCTTTTAGTCCCTTTGTCGCACAAAGTAGCGCGTAATATCGTTTAACGATATCTAAACCTTTCGTGGCCCATATTTAGTATTCCCGAGCATATGCTTAAATATTACGACACCCATTCGCTTAAATGGTCACCCAAAGGTGTAAATTTTTAAAAATTGACGCTTTTGGTCCCTATAACGCGCAAACTTGCGTATCGTCGTTTAATAGCATCAAAGCCCTGTGCAATCCATATTAACCATTCTCACGAGTATGATTGCACTTCATAATACTTCTGGTTCGTTAAAGGGTCACTCAGAGGTATAATTAAACATGTTGACGCTTTTAACCCCTTTAACTTGCAAACTTGCGCGTAATTTCACTTATTGGCGTAAAAGCCTTAAATGGCCAATATTAGGCATTCCCGAGAGTATAATCAATATCATGAAGCTCTCGGTATGTTAAATGGTCACTCAAAGGTAAGAATTAAAATGTTGATGCTTTTAACCCTTCGACACGCAAATTTTCAAATAATTATGCAAACGGCTCCTTTCGACTAACAAGTGGCTCATTTGTGAATATGAATACCGTGTAACATCATTCAGAGGCTTAGTTTAAGCATTTTGACACTTTTAGTCCTTTTGTATTCAAAGTTCTCTATTTTTCGCAAAATTTAGTCATTTATAGTCAACGTTTGACTTCATTAGGGTTTAGTACATGTGTCAACACATTATTGGTTGTGATTTTACGAGGTGTTACATCCTCACCCCCTTAAAAGAAATATCGACCTCGAGATTTGCTCAGAAGATGGAAGTACTTTCTGTCATATAATGGACTTAACTTCTACAACATATTTGGGGCCTCTACGGTATCTCAGTTGACCTATACAATAGGTACATACTTTCTTTTCAGAGCTTCTTAACCTGTCGATCCTTAATCGATATGGGTTTCTCAATGAACCATAAGTTCTCATTAATCTCCTTAATCAATATGGGTTTCTGAATGAACCATAAGTTCTCATTAATCTACATATCAATATGTGATGATGTTATTGACTTAACGGCTAACCATATCATGAAGTCACAAGTGTGGCATACATTGTGAATACCATCAAGTTCCTTAGGTAAGTTTTAGCTTATAGGCTACCGATCTTGACGTATCCGATTTTCTCGAATGGTCCTATATATTTAGAGTTTAACTTTTCCGTTACATCAAAATGCAGCACACCGTTCTAGGGTGGTACTTTCTGCTGAATCTTGTTCCTTATTGAGAACTCAAGAGATTTGCAACTCTCATTAGCATTGATTTTTCTGCCAATTACTGGTAGCTTTCAAATGATCACAGATTTGTATAATCTTATCCATTGTTTCCAGGGTAACTTCAGATCCAGATAATTGGACTTACCAAACTTCTGTCCATCAAACGGACGTTTGACATTCCGTCTATACAAGGTCTCCAAAGGAGCATCCTTGATATTTATATAATAACTATTAGTCGTAGACAGACTTAATTAGGGTGAGATAGTCATTCTGATTATTACTTAATCAATCTTAAAGAATAGCTACTCTCATAGTTAGTCGAACCAATCGACGATCCTGGGCAGCTGACGGGGATTCTTAATTGTTGTCTAAATAGGGTTGCGGTAATCAGTGCATAAGCATAATGAACCGTCTTTCTTAATTAATAATACCGGAGCTCTCTGAATTTTTGAATTAGGCTTTATGAAACCTTCTCTAAAAGCTTACCTAATTTGCTCTTAGTTCTTCCATTTCCGTCGGTACTAACCGATATGGAGATTTTTCAATAGATGCAACCCTAAGTGGGATATTAATCTTAACTCTACATGCCTTACAGGAGGTAAAAAGGGTAGTTCTTCAGCAAAGACAATTAGGACACACCGAGATGACAGAGATATTCTACATCTTCAGGATTTGGTTCATCTATCGTTACTCGTGTCATATAAATGACACATTTTCTTTACGAATGCATGGATGCCTTGATTAGAGACACTTACTTGGACATTTCTATACTGGATATCTTCTTTGAATACCATTAGCTGACTTTAGTACAATATGATCATTGGGATATCTCAGTGGTTCCATGCATTAAACCTCCATACCGATCAGGCATGGAAGCAATCTTTGACACACACTAGGATACGCCAATCCTCATATGGAGCTTTTATCAAGCATAGTCTAGCATTCGCAGTTGATAGAAATCAATGAGATAACAAAATCAAATAACATATATTGTCGTACTCTATCTGAATATAGAGTACTCCAGATCTTATGAATGAAGATTATTCGACGAGAATAGAAGAAATGGTTTCTATGATTTTCGTCGGCAAGTTCTACCTTACACTTAATATCTGGAGTTCTTATGGAAATTTTTTAAAAGTTTGCTTTTCTTAAGATCTATGAAAGCCTTAGTAGTACCTGAATCAAAACAAAATTCTTAGCACTAATATCATTGATTCACGATAAGGCATGTACTTGGTGCCATTATTGATACGAACTGCCTTTGGCATTCATCAGGAGGGTTTAGGCACCTCTATTCTTAGTCTCTCTAAACTTAACTATACCCCCTTTTTTCTTAGATTTCTTAGAGTTTTCCTCCTTTCTCCTTTTCTGGCAGTCTCAGTTTTTACTGGTTTGTTTCTTAACTCATCTAGTGCGAGTGGCCGAGATAGATCCATAATGTATTTATAAGAAGCAGGCTTTGAAACCTTAATATGCCCTCTTATTTCCGATGCTAAACCACCAATAATTAATGCATTAAGCTTAGATTTTGGGTTAACCGAATAGGGCACTATCTCAGATAATGAAGTAAAGTTTGTAACATACTGTCGACAGTCTAGATCCTTCACGGTGAGAGTCAGAAAATTCTTATTCCACCTTTTTCCATTCCGTGTCGCAGACAACTGGTTTTTCTGATAAGTCCATAGACTTGGACCATCCCAAATTGTGTAAGAGTATCTTTCCTGCAACTTTATTAATGTCCTTACCAACTAAGGGCATAACCATTGAATGACTGTGATACTTACCCCACAATGTCTTTCTCAACACAAACGCTGAGATACATAATGGTTTCCATTTCATCCAACAATTTCATGCAATCAATGGCCCCTTTTTCACCATTGTAGTCTCTTGGCTTGCAAGAGACAAAGTACTTTTAAGTACATCCTTTAGAGGAACGGGGTTCCTTGCTATATATCATCTTATTTGGTTTATTCTTTGCATTCTAAGTATGAATAAAGCTCTTCTTATGAGCCGAGGAATGTGTTTTAGAGCAAGTAGCATTCGGCTCTTTGAACCCTTTCATGTCCTTTCTCATAGCCTTTTTAACAGCTGCGTCAATCACAACTTGGAGATTAGCTCCATTAACATTTAGGTTCACATTTGTTGCATCATTAGCATCGCATCTGTTGTTTGTCTGATCCGAGTTTGCCATACTCGAATCTTGGTACTAAACAGCAAATTAAACAATTGCTGAGTTGTATTACTATAGCTAGTCATCATCCTGACGACCTAACATACATTAGCCATGGTATCATTAAACCATATAGGCTAATATGGTATGAACATTCCTAATGAATGTTACTTGAATGTATATCAATTACATTTAGCCTAGGTCACAAAAGGACCATTAATGGTGTTTAGGGTTTGGACCGAGTCCATTACCTTTTTGACGGGGGATCAAAATGTCACAACTGTCTTTGTCATATTGACGATTTTAAATAGCTCGAAGTCTTGCCACAAAGACTTCTAAAATATGAAACATGAGTTTGTCATGAAAGACATATAAATATAGTACATAGGCTTGTCACGAAGGACATTAATAGCCATAAGGCATGAAGGCCTTGTCGCAAAGGACATATAGGATATGGCACAAAGGCCTGTCATAGAGGACATTAATATATAAGCCACAATTTTATTAGATTAGGGGATTTAAGATTTAAACGTGGTTCTTCACCTTTGGACAGGGAGTCATAGACTATAACTGTCATTGTCTTTGAAAGACGATTTATTTTGCCACATAGGCAAATCATTGGACATTACTAATGGATGTTTATACATATATTTATATAATTATTGCAATTAAGGATATTAGTCATGATCTTATCGATTTCATAGACTTTAAGGCTTGGGCATTGCCTATCACCTCGGACGGTAAACCATAACGGTCACATTTGTCAATGTCACTAATGGACAATATAGTATATAGCCCGTAGGCAAAACATTATTAAGATTATTAAACATGATCATCTTATTGACAATATTACTCTTGATCTCACCGATCATATAGACTATGAGGCTTTAGCATAGCTCACCACCTTGGACAGGGAATCATAGAAGATCACCATTGTTTTTGTCACAAATGGACAATATAATGTGGCCCGTAGGCGAAAACATCACTAAAGGATGTTAAATAACGTGATCATCGTGTTAGACGATATTAGTCATAATCGCATTGATCATATAGACTATTATGCTTGGACATAGTCCAATATCCTTAGACAGGGGGTCATAAACCACAACTGTCATTGTCTTAAGGGACAAAAAATATAGCCCATAGGCACTTCATCACTAATGGATGTTTATATTATGATCATCATATTGATGATACTTGCCATGATCTAATTCGATCATATAGGCTTTAAGGCTTGGACATAGTCTAAATATCTTGACGGTTGATGTGGTTTCTCAAGTCACACTGCAGGGAGTGTTAACATGTTCTTAGATGTTAACAAGGATTAATTGCCTCAAGAGGGTTTTACCATCATAGCCTGCCTGTATTGACATATTGGCTAGGTTATACCATTAAGAAGATCTTTTGAAATTATTTAGCAGATCGATAAAATTCGAGTATAATTGATACTATTGTTTGATAAAGGACGAAATGAATACCTATATAAAATTTTTCAAAACTTCCCATTTCATTAGCAAATTTACAATAGTGCCTTAATCAGGACTTTTAGTATCTTATTTGTCCACAGAGGACTAAAAGGAAAAAAATATAAATTCGTATAAGGATTATAAAATATCATAAGTCCGTATAAGGACTATATTAAAACAGTTTGCCCATGAAAAGACTATAATAAAACGTCATGTCCGCTAAGGGACTATAGTGAAATCTCATGTCCGTAAGGGACTATTTCGAAATAGTATATCCCCAAAGGGATTTTTAATAAAATAATATGTCCATAAAAGGACTATATTGGTAAAGCATGTGCACAAAAGAGACTTTGCTGAACAATTGTCCTCACAGGGACTTAAATCGAAAGATAAGTTCATTAGAGAGTTATAATAAACAAATGTCCACGCATGGACTACACAGAAAAACAATAGGTCCTTATAGGGACTTTGAAGCGATACGAGTCCACGCGGGGACTGAAAGGAAATTATAAGTCCATATAGGGACTATAAGATATGTCAACACTGGGACTATAGTGAAATGATATGTCCTCGAAAGAACTATGATGAAATATTATGTTCGCCAGGGGACTTTAATAAAATAACATGTTGACCAAAAAGATTTTAAAGTAATAACATGTCCTTAAAAGGACTATAATGGAGTATGATGTCCATGAAAGGACTAATTTGAAAGGTAATGTCCACGAGTGGACTATATATGAAAATATACTGTACATGAAGGGTCTATATTGAAATATAGTGTCCACGAAGGGACTATAATAGACAAACGTCTATACGGGGTTTTATCAGAAGAGGTAGGTCCACACCGGGATGATGATGAAATAATATGTCCTTAAAGGATTACAATAATCAATGCCCATACAGGTTCTTAAAGGAAAATGGAATATGATGGAAGAAGGGTCTTCTAATGTCTTCCTTGCTTCATTCCGAGTGTTTCTCTTCTTTGTTTGCCGTATGCTATGGTGACAATGAAGTTCTCAGTGAATAAAATAAACATTTCAAGTCAGGATCCGTTGCAGAAGTATAATCCAAGAATTCAATGGTTAAAGAACTGACATGGATCACGGATTGGGTTTTTTTTTTACTGGTATATCCAAGTCTAGGATTTCAAAACTTGGAAATAGAAAATAGGGATTAATAGCATCCACATGTATCATTTTCAATATGGGAGCCTCAGGGATTTCCTGCTATGGACTCCACCGGTACAGACTTCAAGATTTGAGCCTCGGGGACCTCCGGTAAGGACTCCGAAGTCTGGTTAATAGTTTAAATAGGTTTGGTTTTGGGAATAGGTCCATAAAAGTATTTTCTTCAACTAGTCGCACACTTATCCTAGCCGTGGTATGAAGCTTAGAATTTCTTGGCTTCGGACGGGAAGAATCTCCATCAACGGCTTCTTTGTTTGGCGACATATTTAAAGCACAAAAATCGAGAACAATGTTTACTTAATAGGGATAAGAGCATTCCTATGTTATGTCTAGACTCGGAAGGTCTAAGGAATATGCTACTGTGTCATTTGAGATTAAACTCTAAAGGCTAGTGTTTAATTCACTCAAACTGTCATAACCCCCGATCCTTGATCCCCGGGAACGGGCGGACGTGATCACAGAGTTTGGTGGTATCAATTTGTTTAGTCTCGCAGCGGAATTTACATCAGGACTGTAGTTAGGAAATGTTTATCAGACTAAAAACCACCTTCTTTTATAATAGCATGGGCAAAACCCAAGTTTCTTATTACAATACATTATAGGGATAAACCCTATTTTATTGAATTTAAAACATCGTTTATTAGGTAACTTTTATAGCCACATTATCCCCAAGCCTTCAGTGTTCTCCAGCTGGCTTTCCACTAATTGGTTGTTCACATTGTGTTACCTGTAACGCGTTTTAAAAACATTTGTCAGTCAGAAATACTGGTGAGTGAATCCCATTTTAATCAAGAAACATTTTATCAATTAAAACAGTATTGAGAGCGATCACATTGTTTATTTCTACACAATTACTTAATCAGTATTTGCCACTCGACCGGATCTATGGCTATGGTCAAATTACCCATTCGCTAACTCGTCGTCCAATGGTAATTCACTGTCATTCAAACTTACTACTACTCGTAGTAAATTTTGTATACAAAACCCCATAATACCGGCAGTAATTGAAGAACTACAAAGACTCAGTCACCGCTTAATTTCATAGTAAAACATTTAAGGTTTGGTAAAACATTACCAAAAACATTAACAACAAGAGGACAACTCACATTGCTGTCTTAAGCTTTTCGTAAGGGTTTCCTGGATATAATCTATAATTTATACAAATGTACATTGGTTAGTATCATAACCCTTTGAAATTATTAATAATATCCTCCCCGAGACAGCATTCCAACAACTACGTCGGGCAGAACCACGACAGTTGTTACGGAACCCTAAATCAATCGGGCAGCGTAACTATAATGAAACCAGGGTTATAATACTTACAACAGAGCAGAACCTCGCTAATTTAGGGGTATAATACCCAAATATTTTGCTTAATACTTCAGAATTCGAGATTGAGATTGAAATGTGAGCGAGGGAAATTGAAATCTGATGCCATCTATTTATAGTTGTGTAATTAAGTCCTGTCGCGGCCCGCGTAAAAGACAAGGGACCCTTACGCGGCCCGCGTCAACATCGGTCAACACTATAGCTTAGCTGGGTCAGTTAGTAGGTCCGCCACGATGTCGACACGCGTCAGCCTCTGGTGTAATCACGTGCTATGAACTGTCGCGGCCCGCGTCAACTACACATACACCCTTACGCGGCCCGCTTCAACTAAAGAAGTCAGCGAAGTCAAGTCCAGCCTTGATACGGCCCGCGTAAGCTAAGGGTAGAGTATGTCACGGCCCGCCGCAACCCTGTATTTCATGTTTTTGATTTATTTTATACTTATAAAATAATTAGGGCTCGGGTTTCACATACGGGGTATAATATAAGACATATTGGGACAATTTATGATATAATAGAGGGTCGGAAATATTATAAGGGTGTTGGTTTTACCAAGGGTTGTTACATTCTCCCCACCTTAATTTAGAGCTCGTCCTCGAGATCTACTGGAATAAATGCGGATATTTTCTTTGCATTTCTGATTCGAGTTCCCATGTATACTCCGGTCCTCTTTTGGAGTCCCACTTCACTTTGACTAGAACTAGTCTCTTATGCTTGAGATTCTTGACTTTCCTGTCTTCAATTTGTAGAGGTTTTTCTACAAACTTGAGTTGTTCATTTACCTCTATATCCTTAAGAGGTACTATTAATGATTCATCAGCTAAACACTTTTTAAGATTAGATACATGAAACACATCATGTATTCCTGCCATTTCCTCTGGCAATTGTAGCTGATAGGCTACATGTCCTATTCTTCTAATAATTTTAAAAGGTCCAACATACCTGCGACTTAGCTTTCCCCGTTTGATGAATCTTACCACTCCTTTCCAATGAGAGACCTTTAACAATACTTTATCTCCTACTTGAAATTCTAAGGGTTTGCATCGGTTATCAGCATAACTCTTTTGTCGACCACGTGCTGCTTTCAGTCGTTCCTTGACTTGAATAATCTTGTCAGTTGTTTCCTGTACTATCTCAGGTCCAGATAGTTGCTTTTCCCCAATTTCTGCCCAACAGACTGGGGTTCGACACTTTCGTCCATAAAGTGCTTCGAATGGTACAGCATTGATACTTGTGTGATAACTATTATTATAAGAAAATTCTATTAAAGGTAAGTGTTCGTCCCAATTACCTCCAAAGTCAATTACACAAGCTCTAAGCATGTCTTCCATTGTCTTAATTGTTCTTTCACTTTGTCCATCTGTTTGAGGATGATAAGCCGTGCTTAGCTTTATCTTGGTTCCCATTGCCTTTTGGAAACTTGACCAGAAATGAGATGTAAATCGACTATCTCTGTCAGAAACAATTGATAAAGGAATGCCATGTAAAGAAACAATTTCATTTACATACAATTTAGATAATTGTTCCATAGTAATTGTTTCCTTCATTGGTAGAAAATGAGCTGACTTAGTTAGCCTATCTACAATCACCCAGATTGTATCATTTCCTTTCTTAGTTTTGGGTAATTTAGTAACAAAATCCATTGTTATTAATTCCCATTTCCAAACTGGCATTTCTAATTGCTGTAACAAACCTGAAGGTTTATGGTGTTCAGCTTTGACTTGTGAAAAAGTTAAACATTTAGAAACATAGACTGCTACGTCCTTTTTCATTCCTATCCACCAGAAATTTTTCCTTAAATCCTGGTACATTTTATCACTTCCTGGATGTATCGTATACTTAGACTTATGGGCTTCTTCTAATATACGATTACGTAGATTTCCTAATTTAGGTATCCACATTCTCTTTTCATGGAATCTCCAAATTCCATCCGTTCCTTGTTTCAATTCTTTTAACATACCTTTTAATTTTTCAGAATCATCTTTGATTATTGATTCTTGTGCTTCTCTTATCTGATCATTTAAATCTACTTGCAGATTTAATTTAAGAGAACGTACCCTTCTTGGCTTTTCATGATATTTTCTACTTAAAGCATCTGCCACTACATTTGCTTTTCCTTCATGATACTGGATATTACAATTATAGTCACTAAGAAATGCCATCCAGCGTCTTTGTCTCATATTCAACTCCTTTTGCCCCAAAACATACCTTAAACTCTTATGATCAGTGAATATGGTAAACTTACTACCGTAAAGGTAATGTCTCCAAATTTTAAGAGAAAAAATTATAGCTCCTAATTCTAAATCATGGGTTGAATAATTCTCTTCATGATTCTTAAGTTGCCTAGATGCATAAGCTATAACCTTTTGACGTTGCATCAACACACATCCATAACCTAATCTAGAAGCATCACAATAGACTACAAAGTCTTCAGTTCCTTCTGGTAATGCTAGTATAGGTGTATGGGTCAATCTTTGCTTAAGAATTCTAAAGGCTTCTTCTTGTTTTAATCCCCATTCAAACTTAACAGATTTACAGGTTAACTTAGTTAAGGGAATGGCTATTCTAGAGAAATCTTTAATAAATCTTCTATAATAACCAGCCAATCCTAAGAAACTTCTAACCTCGGTTGGTGACTCAGGGGTTTTCCATTTAGTAATCGCCTCGATTTTTGTTGGATCTACATGGATTCCTTCATGATTGACTAGGTGTCCAAGGAATTGTACTTGTTCTAACCAAAATTCACACTTTGAAAACTTAGCATAAAGCTTTTCCTTTCTTAACAAACTTAAAAGTGCGTGCAAATGTTTTCAATGATCCTCTTTATTCTTAGAATAATTTAGAATATCATCTATAAAAACAATTATGAATTTATCCAAATATGGCTTACATATTCGGTTCATCATGTCCATAAATGCAGCTGGGGCATTGGTTAAACCAAATGGCATGACAGTAAATTCATAATGGCCATACCTTGTTCTAAATGCGGTCTTAGGAATATCCTCTTCCTGTACCTTTAATTGATGATATCCTGACCTTAAGTCAATTTTAGAGAAATATCGAGCTCCTTGCAGCTGATCAAATAGATCATCGATTCTCGGTAATGGGTACCGATTCTTAATCGTGAGCTTGTTTAAATCACGGTAGTCAATGCACATACGCATTGATCCGTCCTTCTTTTTAACAAACAATATCGGCGCTCCCCATGGCGACGAACTTGGCTGTATAAATCCTTTCTCCAATAATTCATCTAATTGTTTCTTCAATTCTTGCATTTCAGCGGGTGCCAAACGGTAAGGTGCTTTGGCAATTGGTGATGTTCCTGGTAGCAGGTGAATTCTGAACTCAACTTCTCTGTCTAGAGGTTGTCCTGGCAATTCTTCTGGAAAGACATCTGAAAATTGAGATACTACTGGAATATCTTTTAGCTCTTTTCCTTTAGTGTTAGTGATTATGGATATCAAATACACTATAGAACCTTTTCTTATACAACTTGCAGTTTTCATCACAGAGGTGAATTTTGTGGTCCTAGAGGATTTATCTCCTATAATGGTGATCATTTTTCCTTTTTGTGAATTTACCCGAATTAACTTTTGATCACATAAAATACTAGCTTTATTGGCTATCAACCAATCCATTCCTAAAACAACATCAAATCCTTCCAGATTCATAGGATAAAGATTTGTAATAAATTTCTGATTTGAAATTTCTATACTTGCTCCCTGCAAGATTTCAGAAATTCTAACAGTTTCTCCATTAGCTGTCTCTACTAAGCATTCTTGTGGTAGTTTAGTTAATGATTGATTTAGTAATTTGCAAAACAATGTATTAATAAAACTTTGGTTTGCACCAGAGTCAAATAATACTTTAGCAAAGACATCATTAACTAAAAACGTACCAGCTATGACATCTGGGATCATCTTGGCTTCTTCTGCAGACAGCACAAATGCTCTAGCATTTTTAGTATTCTTGTTGTCTGCAGCTGGGACTAATTTTGGACAGTTTAGCTTGATATGACCTTTTTCTCCGCAATTGTAATATACCCGGCTGTTGGCTTTCTTCCTGCAATTTTCTTCCTTGTGTCCCGATATTTTGCAAAAGTTACAGTATATGGAACATCTTCCTGAATGCTTTCTTTTGCAATACCTACAATAAGGTGCAGAGGTAGAACCTATATTTCTCCCACGGTTAGAATTTCCGGAACGAAATTCTTGAGTCAACTTCTGGGTTAGGCTCCTTCTTTGATCCTCTTCTCGAGTACGGACTAACTCATCTGTCAAGGTGTTGGCTAGTTCTACAGCTTCTTCTATGGTTTGAGGTCTAGCTGCCTTGACTACATGTCTTATCTCCCCCAATTAATCCCCAAATATAACGAGAGATTAATACTGGTTCTGGTGAAGCAAGAGTTGGTACTATCCTAGCATATTCAAAGAATAACTTTGTGTACCCTTTGCTATCCACACCAGTCATCTTAAGATTTAGGAATTTGTTTGCTATCTGTTCTTTTTCATTGGGTGGGCAGAATTTCCTTTCTACCTTGTCCTTAAACTCTTCCCATTCCATATTATAGGTTCTATCACTTCCTTTTGTTTGGAGAATAGTGTTCCACCATTCTAGTGCTGCATTCTTAAACAGATTAGAAGCAAACAGTATTCTATCTTCTTCAGCACATTTACTTATCCTTAAGACTGCCTCAGTCTTTTCTATCCAGCATAAGGTTGTAATGGCCCCTTCATTGCCCGAGAACTCCATTGGTTTACAAGACCAGAATTCTTTATAAGAACAACCATAAGGCATGGTTCTTCTTCTTTTGGGAATAGGCATTTGAAGTACCGGTCCATTGTTCACACTGTTTTCTGGTTCACTTGGTCGCTTACTACTATGCTTACTTTTATTATCAGCATCTTTAACAGTTTGAAGAATAAATGGCATTGCATCTATAATTCCTTGTGCTACAATGTGTTGGATAGCACTATTATCCATCTGGTTCCCATTGTTGTTATTCAAATTCTCATTATCATTCTGAATATTATCATTCTGGATTTCCGGGTTATTATCCGGATTTACTTGATTTCCTTGGTCGGCCATCTTAATTTTAAACATTTACCCCATATTAAAATCACAATTAATATCTAGTATAATTAATCACATGACACACAATCTAGCAAAAAACGTAGATCATTGCTACTTACTCTTTTCATATACTTATGCGTCTATTACACACTAGTACAGAAATAAAGATTACAATACCAACAGAAATAAAATAATAATATGCATCCGTACACACATATTTTATTTTATTTTTATTATTATTACTACTGCTTTCTCCATTCTAACATTCATGGATATGGATTCATCCAGAAATCCATATTGCGTTCATCGTATTTCCATACGAGACGCTCTCCAACCTGACGCATTCTCTCACTGCTTTCTAAGATCTCCTCCCCGAAAGTCCTAAGTTCTTGAACATTTTCTGCACTCATTGGGGGTGCAGGTTCTCGGACTGGGTTTGGAATCTGGGGTACATGTTCCTGATATGGGGGTGTATGTGCCTGAAATTGGTAAGGATCCTCTAATATTTCCCTAATATAATCATCTTGATAATAGGGATCTAAAGGGTCCATACCTGGGTAAGCTTCTATGTTCTGTATGGGTGGATAATCCTGAATAGGATAACGTTGCACAAAATCCCTATTGTTGTCCCACCAGGGGTCGTAATTCGGGTCTAGAGGGTTTGGTGCAGGCACTCTAGGGATCTCTTCTGGATTAAAATTATACATCTCTTCTTCCTGATTTTCTATCTCCATAGGTTGTTCTGGGTTTTGTGGTTGTGGGGCTACTAGTTGTTCCAGACTCGGGTCAGCAGCAGTTGTAGCTAAGATATGGAAATTAGCTAGGCTTCTATTAAGTATCTCTTGAGTATGGGCATCTGTCTCTTTCTTAATAGCTGCTAAAGCCCTTTGCTGTTGCAATTTCCTCATTCTTTTTCTACGAGCAAAAGCTTCTTTACTGAACCATCCCCGTTTCTTATTAGGAAATGGTTCTTCAGACTTAGCTCTAAAAGCAAATATTCCATCCTCCTGATCAGCAACATACCCCGAGAGGGCAGGCTGTGATGATGTACTTTCATTCTTAGGTGAATCAGATAACTGACGGTTCAGATCTGATGGTCCTTGATCACTCATACTGAAAACTAACAAATAGTTAAATAACACATAACACATAATTACAGTTATGCACATATTTCCGTAATTTATTTCCTAACACAAAATTTTAAAATTTAAGTGTCAGCAGAACACTTCTTTGGCTCAGACTAGTGGCTAGGCTCTGATACCACCTTCTGTCACAACCCCCGATCCTTGATCCCCGGGAACGGGCGGACGTGATCACAGAGTTTGGTGGTATCAATTTGTTTAGTCTCGCAGCGGAATTTACATCAGGACCGTAGTTAGGAAATGTTTATCAGAGTAAAAACCACCTTGTTTTATAATAACATGGGCAAAACCCAAGTTTCTTATTACAATACATTATAGGGATAAACCCTATTTTATTGAATTTAAAACATCGTTTATTAGGTAAATTTTATAGCCACATTATCCCCAAGCCTTTAGTGCTCTCCAGCTGGCTTTCCACTAATTGGCTGTTCACATTATGTTACCTGTAACGCGTTTTAAAAACATTTGTCAGTCAGAAATACTGGTGAGTGAATCCCATTTTAATCAAGAAACATTTTATCAATTAAAACAGTATTGAGAGCGATCACATTGTTTATTTCTACACAATTACTCATTCAGTATTTGCCACTCGACCAGATCTATGGCTATGGTCAAATTACCCATTGGCTAACTCGTGGTCCAATGGTAATGCACTGTCATTCAAACTTACTACTACTCGTAGTAAATTTTGTATACAAAACCCCATAATACCGGCAGTAATTGAAGAACTACAAAGACTCAATCACCGCTTAATTTCATAGTAAAACATTTAAGGTTTGGTAAAACATTACCAAAAACATTAACAAAAAGAGGACAACTCACATTGCTGTCTTAGGCTTTTCGTAAGGGTTTCCTGGATATAATCTATAATTTATACAAATGTACATTGGTTAGTATCATAACCCTTTGAAATTATTAATAATACCCTCCCCGAGACGACATTCCAACAACTACGTCGGGTAGAACCACGACAGTTGTTACGGAACCCTAAATAAATCGGGCAGCATAACTATAATGAAACCAGGGTTATAATACTTACAACAGAGCAGAATCTCGCTAATTTAGGGGTATAATACCCAAATATTTTGCTTAATACTTCAGAATTCGAGATTGAAATTGAAATGTGAGCGACGGAAATTGAAATCCGATGCCATCTATTTATAGTTGTGTAATTGAGTCCTGTCGCGGCCCGCGTAAAAGACAAGGGACCCTTATGCGGCCGCGTCAACATCGGTCAACACTATAGCTTAGCTGGGTCAGCTAGTAGGTCCGCCACGATGTCTACACGTGTCAGCCTCTGGTGTAATCGCATGCTATGAACTGTCGCGGCCCGCGTCAACTACAGATACACCCTTACGCGGCCTGCTTTAACTAAAGAAGTCAGCGAAGTCAAGTCCAGCCTTGATACGGCCCGCGTAAGCTAAGGGTAGAGTATGTGACACCCCAGGAAAACAACGCAACTTAACTAGCTAACCACGCGCTAAATTTCAGGATGAAATTCTCTTAATAGGGGGAGAATGTGACAACCCTCAATTTACATGTATTCCGTACAATTTATTTAATAATAATTTACAACCCTCAATTTACATGTATTCCGTACAATTTATTTAATAATAATTTAAGTGCTTGGTGACTGTGTTGAAATATTTAACTGCTCTCTGATTACTGAACTATACTTACATGAGCATGTTAACATACTGG
This sequence comes from Helianthus tuberosus, assembly GCA_030545235.1. Lineage (NCBI taxonomy): Eukaryota > Viridiplantae > Streptophyta > Magnoliopsida > Asterales > Asteraceae > Helianthus > Helianthus tuberosus. Next base: position 78,382 of record JARYGA010060976.1, read on the forward strand.
TAGTATACAGAAAAGTCACTAAATGGTCCGGTATATTTTCCTATGTGTTAGGAATTTATTTCGTTACAAAAATATATAAATAAGACACTTTACGGTATAATTAAACACTTTAACGAAACGGTATTTAACCGGACAACCGGACATTACCCGGGACACTAAATATTGTCAAACACATTGTGTTATTATTTCTTGGCTAGTCATGATCCCCGTATATCATAACACCCGCTAGAAATCAATTCACCACATTACTTACATTTTTACTTACCCTTTTACCACTTTAGTTACAATTGTGCAACAAGACCCCCCCCCCCCAACGATTTAGTTCCCAAGTGGGACCCCTCATATCATCTAGCCATATCTCTAAGATTATATTTGATTAAATTATTTGATTTCTTGCTTGTTGGAATAAGCATAATATGTGGAATTGATTATAGAGCATGGTCTTGAGATTTTATATCATTTCACAAGATCACAATATCAATTCACTTTCCTCTCTCTCTCTCTTCGGTTCACACACAACCGAATCCACCACCTTGCTTGTTAAATCCCCCATGTATCTTACAAGATCTTGCTTTGCTTGAGAATATAAACATAATATATGGTGTAAGGTTCCAAGATCATAACCATCATTCCTCAAAGATTACACCATCACTTTACTACTCTCTCACCTCACTCTCCTCTCCCATTTTCGGCTGCCCAAAACCAAGAACACCATCACCACCTTAAACATCATCATCTTCTTCATTTCATTGTCCATTCAAAGCTTAGTATTCATCCATGGAAGGTGCATCTTGAAGAACCATCATAAGAGCATTGTTCTAGCCTTTCTCACCATCTTTTTCTCATCATTTTTACACAAGAATCATCCCTAGCTAGAGGCTAGTAGTAAGTTTCCTTATACTTGATTTCATCTTGTTCGAAAATTATGGCTTATAGCATGATGTATTGTTGTTTAAATCACTATATTACAAGAATACTAGAAAATGAAAAACATGTGTTATGAACTTAAAAGCTACATAAAAGTTTACTTATGTATGAAACATGTAGCGGAATCTTGTCGGTTTGAGGGTTGGTTAAATCATACTCGATGTTTAAAAGTTGTTTTCTTGCTAGATCCATTGTTCGGACACTCGTTGATGCGATTTAGTGATGTTTAAACCGTGAAATAACATGCTGATGCATTTTTACAACCGCCTTCAACAGGCTGTAAACGGACTTTAAAAACTCGAAAAACGGAATTTCAAAAGCCTAAATCGAGTCTTTTCGAAAAACGAAGAAAATGGCGCTGGAATCGTATTTTTCTGATGTCGGTTACTATTTTAAAAATCTGTTTTCGTGACAGCAGCTAAGGCTGTTTGTTACTGCAGTAAATTGGGCTGTGCGTTTTCGATCACAACTTAAAACCTGAACCGAACCAGCCCCTGAAACTTTTATCAAAGATGGTCACGGATGTATTTGTGACCCTCAAACTGGAATTTTGATAAACGGATTCACGAGGAATTTTTGACGAATTATTCCGTAAACTGTGATCAGAATGTAACAAATCTGATCACAGTTCGGTAAACGATTTTCTATAAATTTTTGGTAATGAACTAGACGCCGAAATTTTTACACAATAATTTGTGGGTCGTTTATGATGTTCTACAAAAATTTGAGAATTTTTGGAAAGAGTTATGTATTTTATTTAATCGTCCGAAAACAGCCGGTTTCGAATATAAATGCTGAATTGACATAGGTTGTGACTTGCGTGTTTAAATGTCGAGTATGCTATCGGTGAATGATCTAACATGTTATATGTGTTACGTGCAATATCGTATGTCTGTTTATGAGTGGGGAATGGATGGGAAGTTTATATGGGCATAAATCGTTAAAGTGTGTACCTGTTATGTGGACGAAGTAATGTGCAAATAAACCATACGTAGGATACGTGTTATGCATGAGAAACTGATTGTTATCCATACCTTATTAGGACGTGATTGACCGACCTTGACTGTTAACTATATTTGAGAACCTAACCGAGCAAACCGAGGTGAGTTCACACTCTTTCTAAGGCATGGGATTCCCAGGGGTTGGGAATGGGATTGAATAACTACTTGTACTATCATTACTATTAAACTACTTTTTACTGTCCTCGGATTGAAGGGCACGTACGTAAAACCTACGTACACGATCATAAGACCATCAACTCTATCACTTTAAGTCCCTCAATTATCGACTTAATCGCCGAGGCCTATGGCGAGCGGGTCATTAGTTAATAGCGCTATTAGGTTTAACAAACCTCACACCGTGCCAGTCGGACGGGCGTGTACTAATGGACTATGGGCAAAGGGTCAATGCTGATAGACATTGACTTAGGGCACCTCTTATATTTTCGTAGCAGTCGATACGCGTGGTTTTGAAACACATGGGAAACCCCCACTAATCATCGCACGCATGCCTGGACTGGCAGCAAGGATTAACGCGATACATGGTTTACAAAACAAACATATGATTTACGAAACGAATGCTATAACTAAACAACCAAACGTGAACTCACTCAACTTTGTTGTTGACTAGTTGTTACATGCCTTACAGGTCGCTAAATGCTTGGAGCTTGCACGAGGAAGAAGTCGTTGTGGTATGCGGACGGTTACGTCCAGAGTTTAATGTTTAAAACATTATGAACTTATTATACCTATGTGTTGGACTTTAAACTTATGAACTGCGAACTTATGTTTTGAACTTTACGTTTATGCTTCCGCTGTCTAAATAAAAAAAAAACTTGGTTAACTAGCCTTTGGTCACCAATCGTATTGTGGTTGGTCTTATTTACTTAATTACGATGTTCAATATGATTGGTGGCTCGATCCTGGTCATGTCACGCCTCCAAGCGGTGATACCCCGCATGGTGGATTTTGGGGGTGTGACAGATTGGTATCAGAGCCATTGGTTATAGTGAACTTGGTTTTAAAAAGGGGAAATATTTTGATAAAACCAGACTATAACCTGAACAGTGCTCAACGATCCACAACGACGCTTCGCTCCACGTGCAAGACTCGACACCATAAGTGGTATGATTTATGTTATATTGTTGGTTAGATAGTTCTCACTGTGCATTAGATAATGTGATAATTGCTATTTGAACCATGTGTTCTTACTCTCTACTATCGTCCCACACTTACGCACTTTTGCGACACTTTTCTCACTTACGTTGCTTCATTATGAAGATCATGAGCAGACGCGGAGGACGTATCAACCTCACTCAAGCCCAGTTGACAGCTTTGATCAACGAACGAGTCGCTGAGGCACTCGCAGCCAACCCTGCAGGAGGTATAACCTGCCATATCAACTCACCTTAGGATGTTTAGATCCTACCTTCGCAAACCAACCCTCGTGCTTAACTTTGTCTTTTATTCTCGCGCAATAGGTCAACACGCTCAGCCACCTGTTTGCACCTTCAAAAATCTCAAGGATTGCCGACCTAGTACCTTCAGTGGTACTGAGGGAGTTGTAGGCCTCCTCCATTGGTTTGAAAGGCTCGAAACTGACTTTGAGGTGCGTGATTGCCCTGAGTCTCGTAGAGTAAAGTTTGCTACTGGAACACTCGAAGGTACTGCATTGACCTGGTGGGAAGCACAGGTTCAAATGTTAGGACTGGCAGCTGCTAATGCCACCCCCTGGAACGAGTTCAAGGACCTAATTAAGGAAGAGTTTTGCAGTTGGGAAGACATCCACGAATTAGAGGTGGAGTTCCTCAACTTACAGATGGTGGGGTCTGAAATTGAGGCTTATACGAAGATATCAAATGAATTAGCCACATTTTGTCCCACTATGGTAGACCCGCCCACCAAACGCATCGAGCTGTATCTCAAGGGTCTAGTGCCCGAAATTCAGAGTCATGTGACCGCAGCAAATCTTGGCACTATCCAGCAAGTCACTCGGCTTGCTCATCGTCTCACAGACCAGGCAGTAGAACAAAACAAACTACCGAAACGTGTTAAAGCTGCTACTACATCTGCTTCTAGTGACAACAAACGCAAGTGGGATGGAAACCTGAGCAAGGGATTAATTCCGGTTCAGCCTCTGGCGCAGCAGCAAAAGATAAGTGACTACCAGAGTCCCAGTCAGCAATTTTCTGGTAGTCGTGGGCAGAGTAGATATCGAGGAAATCATCCAAAGTGTAACAGATGCAATAGGCACCACAGCGGTCAGTGCAACAAGGGTCGTTGTCAGAGGTGTCTCAAGATAGGTCATGAAGCTAAGGATTGTCGAAACTCACGTCCTGTAACTCAAGAACAGCAACGACCGCCTCAATCTCCACAGAATCAGCAGCAACAACAGAGTTTTAAAGGATGTTTTCAGTATGATGCTAAAGATTACTACAAGAGACATTGTTCGCAAATAAACCAGGACCAGACTCAGAACCACAACCATGGAGACAGGGACGACCATGGGGATAGCATTGGGGCAAACAAGGGAAACAATGACGCCGGGGCCGCGTGAACGTGATAGGTCAGGGTGACGCAAGGAATGATCCCAACGTAGTTATGGGTAAGTTTCTTCCTGACGACCTTTATGTTACTGTATTGTTTGATTCGGGTGCGGATACCAGTTATATGTCTCTAAAAGTTAGCCAAATGTTAAAACGTGCACCAACTCCCTTAAGCACTAAACATGTTGTAGAATTAGCTTATGACAAGAGTTTAGGGGCCACGCAGCTATATTAGCACTCGTTACATATACATCGACGAAAGAGAAGAAGTTAGAGGATATTCCAGTGGTACGCGATTTTGCTCAAGTGTTTCCTGAGGAGTTACCTGGGTTACCGCCTCATCGTTAGGTCGAATTTCAGATCGAGCTAGCTCCAGGAGCAGCACCCATAGCTCAAGCACCTTATCTATTAGCTCCAACCGAACTGGAAGAACTATCTAAGCAATTGCAAGAACTCTTGAGAAAGGGTTTCATACGTCCTAGCTCTTCACCCTGGGGAGCTCCAGTACTATTTGTAAAGAAGAAGGACGGTACCTTCCGCGTGTGTATAGACTACCGCGAACTTAACAAGGTGACTGTGAAGAATCGTTATCCTCTTCCACGTATTGACGACTTGTTCGACCAGTTGCAAGGGTCGAGCTATTACTCCAAGATTGACTTGAGATCAGGATACCATCAGCTGAGGGTCCGAGATGAGGACGTCTCCAAAACAGCATTCAGAACTCGTTACGGCCATTACGAGTTTCTGGTTATGCCATTCGGGCTGACGAATGCACCGGCGGTCTTCATGGATCTCATGAACCGAGTATGAAAGCCTTACCTGGATAAGTTCGTTATTGTGTTCATCGACGATATCCTGATCTATTCTAAGAGTCAGGAGGAACACGAGCAGCATCTGCGACTTATGCTTGAACTTCTTCGAAAGGAGCAGTTGTATGCCAAGTTTTCGAAATGTGACTTCTGGCTTCGCGAAGTCCACTTTCTAGGCCATGTGGTAAACAAGGATGGGATTCATGTTGATCCATCCAAGGTTGACTCAATTAAGAATTGGCCTGCACCCCGCACACCAAAAGAAATCCGCCAATTCTTGGGTTTGGCAGGATATTACAGAAGGTTTATCAAAGACTTCTCCAAGATTGCGCAACCTCTCACTTCACTAACTCAGAAGGGTGTCATCTATCGTTGGGGTCATGCACAAGAGTCCGCATTTCAACATCTAAAGGATAGACTTTGTAGCGCGCCTATCCTCTCATTGCCCGAAGGCACCGATGATTTCATGGTTTATTGCGACGCTTCCATCCAAGGACTTGGTTGCGTATTGGTGCAACGTGACAAGGTCATTTCCTACGCATCGCGCCAACTTAAAGTTCACGAAAGAAACTACACTACTCACGATCTGGAGCTGGGAGCAGTTGTTTTCGCGCTTAAGATATGGAGACATTACCTGTACGGTACCAAGTGCACCATTTACACCGATCATAGGAGTCTCGAGCATATCTTCAAGCAAAAGGAGTTAAACATGCGTCAACGCCGATGGGTTGAGCTCTTGAACGGTTATGAATGCGCAATCAAGTATCATCCGGGTAAAGCCAATGTTGTGGCCGACGCCCTCAGTCGAAAGGATACCATACCTAGGCGTGTACGTGCTCTACAGCTTACCATCCAATCTAACCTTCCCGCTCAGATTCGCGATGCTCAGGTCGAAGCATTGAAAGCAGAGAACATCAGGGCTGAATCCCTACGAGGATCGAGGCAGCGGCTAGAACAAAAGGAAGACGGTTCCTACTATGTAACAGGGCATATTTGGGTTCCACTCTATGGAAACTTACGCGAGCTTGTGATGGATGAAGCACATAAGTCTCGTTATTCAGTACATCCTGGTTCGGATAAGATGTACCACGACTTAAAGACCACATACTGGTGGCCTGGCATGAGAGCCCAGATAGCAACCTACGTCAGCAAGTGCTTGACTTGTGCGAGAGTCAAGTCTGAATATCATAAACCATCAGGCCTACTTCAACAACCGGAGATCCCGAAATGGAAATGGGAGCAAATTTCCATGGATTTCGTTACCGGCCTGCCCAGATCTCAACGCGGAAACGATACCATTTGGGTGATCGTAGATCGACTAACCAAGTCTGCACATTTTCTGGCTATCAAAGAAACGGATAAGTTTTCTACTCTTGCAGACATTTACCTAAAGGAAGTGGTATCGAAGCACGGAGTGCCAACCTCTATTATATCTGATCGTGACGCACGTTTTACTTCTGAACTGTGGCAAGCAATGCACAAGTCCTTTGGCTCACGTTTAGATATGAGCACCGCTTATCACCCGCAGACGGATGGGCAATCTGAACGCACCATCCAAACCCTTGAAGACATGCTTAGGGCATGTGTAATCGATTTTGGTAATGGCTGGGAAAAGCACCTCCCACTAGTGGAGTTTTCGTACAACAACAGCTACCACACCAGCATCCAAGCCGCTCCGTTTGAGGCATTGTATGGACGCAAATGCCGATCACCTCTCTGTTGGGCAGAAGTTGGTGACAGCCAAATCACTGGCCCTGAACTTGTGGTAGATACCACCGAGAAAATTGCTCAGATACGACAGCGAATGGCGGTAGCTCGTGACCGTCAGAAAAGCTATGCTGATAAGGGAAGAAAACCACTCGAGCTCCAGGTTGGGGATCGAGTGCTACTCAAAGTCTCACCTTGGAAAGGTGTAGTCCGCTTTGGCAAAACGAGGCAAACTCAATCCGCGTTATGTCGGACCATTCGAAGTCATTGAGAAAATTGGCAACGTCGCCTACAGGTTGGATCTACCTGAAGAACTCAGCGGAGTTCACAATGTTTTCCATGTGTCGAATCTGAAGAAGTGTCTGTCAGATGAGACCCTCATAGTTCCTCTGAAGGAACTCACTATCGACGAACAGCTGCAATTCGTCGAGGAACCAGTAGAGATTACGGATCAAGAAGTTAAGATCCTCAAACATACCAGGATACCTCTGGTCCGAGTTCGTTGGAATGCTCGTCGTGGCCCAGAGTATACCTGGGAACGAGAAGACCAAATGAAACTCAAGTATCCCCAACTGTTTAAGAAAAACGCTACCACTACTGAGGCTGAATCTACTGCAGAATTTCGGGACGAAATTCCAAATCAACGGGGGGATGATGTGACACCCCAGGAAAACAACGCAACTTAACTAGCTAACCACGCGCTAAATTTCGGGACGAAATTCTCTTAACAGGGGGAGAATGTGACAACCCTCAATTTACATGTATTCCGTACAATTTATTTAATAATAATTTAAGTGCTTGGTGACTGTGTTGAAATATTTAACTGCTCTCTGATTACTGAACTATACTTACATGAGCATGTTAACATACTGGTAGTATACAGAAAAGTCACTAAATGGTCCGGTATATTTTCCTATGTGTTAGGAATTTATTTCGTTACAAAAATATATAAATAAGACACTTTACGGTATAATTAAACACTTTAACGAAACGGTATTTAACCGGACAACCGGACATTACCCGGGACACTAAATATTGTCAAACACATTGTGTTATTATTTCTTGGCTAGTCATGATCCCCGTATGTCATAACACCCGCTAGAAATCAATTCACCACATTACTTACATTTTTACTTACCCTTTTACCACTTTAGTTACAATTGTGCAACAAGACCCCCCCCCCCCCCCCCCCAAGGATTTAGTTCCCAAGTGGGACCCCTCATATCATCTAGCCATATCTCTAAGATTATATTTGATTAAATTATTTGATTTCTTGCTTGTTGGAATAAGCATAATATGTGGAATTGATTATAGAGCATGGTCTTGAGATTTTATATCATTTCACAAGATCACAATATCAATTCACTTTCCTCTCTCTCTCTATTCGGTTCACACACAACCGAATCCACCACCTTTCTTGTTAAATCCCCCATGTATCTTACAAGATCTTGCTTTTCTTGAGAATATAAACATAATATATGGTGAAAGGTTCCAAGATCATAACCATCATTCCTCAAAGATTACACCATCACTTTACTACTCTCTCACCTCACTCTCCTCTCCCATTTTCGGCTGCCCAAAACCAAGAACACCATCACCACCTTAAACATCATCATCTTCTTCATTTCATTGTCCATTCAAAGCTTAGTATTCATCCATGGAAGGTGCATCTTGAAGAACCATCATAAGAGCATTGTTCTAGCCTTTCTCACCATCTTTTTCTCATCATTTTTACACAAGAATCATCCCTAGCTAGAGGCTAGTAGTAAGTTTCCTTATACTTGATTTCATCTTGTTCGAAAATTATGGCTTATAGCATGATGTATTGTTGTTTAAATCACTATATTACAAGAATACTAGAAAATGAAAAACATGTGTTATGAACTTAAAAGCTACATAAAAGTTTACTTATGTATGAAACATGTAGCGGAATCTTGTCGGTTTGAGGGTTGGTTAAATCATACTCGATGTTTAAAAGTTGTTTTCTTGCTAGATCCATTGTTCGGACACTCGTTGATGCGATTTACTGATGTTTAAACCGTGAAATAACATGCTGATGCATTTTTACAACCGCCTTCAACAGGCTGTAAACGGACTTTAAAAACTCGAAAAACGGAATTTCAAAAGCCTAAATCGAGTCTTTTCGAAAAACGAAGAAAATGGCGCTGGAATCGTATTTTTCTGATGTCGGTTACTATTTTAAAAATCTGTTTTCGTGACAGCAGCTAAGGCTGTTTGTTACTGCAGTAAATTGGGCTGTGCGTTTTCGATCACAACTTAAAACCTGAACCGAACCAGCCCCTGAAACTTTTATCAAAGATGGTCACGGATGTATTTGTGACCCTCAAACTGGAATTTTGATAAACGGACTCACGAGGAATTTTTGACGAATTATTCCGTAAACTGTGATCAGAATGTAACAAATCTGATCACAGTTCAGTAAACGATTTTCTATAAATTTTTGGTAATGAACTAGACCCCGAAATTTTTACACAATAATTTGTGGGTCGTTTATGACGTTCCACAAAAATTTGGGAATTTTTGGAAAGAGTTAAGTATTTTATTTAATCGTTCGAAAACAGCCGGTTTCGAATATAAATGCTGAATTGACATAAGTTGTGACTTGCGTGTTTAAATGTCGAGTATGCTATCGGTGAATGATCTAACATGTTATATGTGTTACGTGCAATATCGTATGTCTGTTTATGAGTGGGGAATGGATGGGAAGTTTATATGGACATAAATCGTTAAAGTGTGTACCTGTTATGTGGACGAAGTAATGTGCAAATAAACCATACGTAAGATACGTGTTATGCATGAGAAACTGATTGTTATCCATACCTTATTAGGACGTGATTGACCGAACTTGACTGTTAACTATATTTGAGAACCTAACCGAGCAAACCGAGGTGAGTTCACACTCTTTCTAAGGCATGGGATTCCCAGGGGTTGGGAATGGGATTGAATAACTACTTGTACTATCATTACTATTAAACTACTTTTTACTGTCCTCGGATTGAAGGGCACGTACGTAAAACCTACGTACACGATCATAAGACCATCAACTCTATCACTTTAAGTCCCTCAATTATCGACTTAATCGCCGAGGCCTATGGCGAGCGGGTCATTAGTTAATAGCGCTATTAGGTTTAACAAACCTCACACCGTGCCAGTCGGACGGGCGTGTACTAATGGACTCTGGGCAAAGGGTCAATGCTGATAGACATTGACTTAGGGCACCTCTTATATTTTCGTAGCAGTCGATACGCGTGGTTTTGAAACACATGGGAAACCCCCACTAATCATCGCACGCATGCCTAGACTGGCAGCAAGGATTAACGCGATACATGGTTTACAAAACAAACATATGATTTACGAAACGAATGCTATAACTAAACAACCAAACGTGAACTCACTCAACTTTGTTGTTGACTAGTTGTTACATGCCTTACAGGTCGCTAAATGCTTGGAGCTTGCACGAGGAAGAAGTCGTTGTGGTATGCGGACGGTTACGTCCAGAGTTTAATGTTTAAAACATTATGAACTTATTAAACCTATGTGTTGGACTTTAAACTTATGAACTGCGAACTTATGTTTTGAACTTTACGTTTATGCTTCCGCTGTCTAAAAAAAAAAAACTTGGTTAACTAGCCTTTGGTCACCAATCGTATTGTGGTTGGTCTTATTTACTTAATTACGATGTTCAATATGATTGGTGGCTCGATCCTGGTCATGTCACGCCTCCAAGCGGTGATACCCCGCATGGTAGATTTTGGGGGTGTGACAGAGTATGTCGCGGCCCGCCTCAACCCTATATTTCATGTTTTTGATTTATTTATACTTATAAAATAACTAGGGCTCGGGTTTCACATACGGGGTATAATATAAGACATATTGGGACAATTTAAGATATAATAGAGGGTCGGAAATATTATAAGGGTGTTGGTTTTACCGAGGGTTGTTAAACAGACGTTGGCTCTAATACCACCAACCTGTCACACCCCGATATTTACAGCTCAGCCCGGTGGGGAGTATCGTGACGTAAGATTGATATCGTCATAGTCAAACATACACAGAATAACACAGCGGAAGTCTTGGAATATAAAATATTATTACAAACCCAATTGTCAGAAAATATTGAAAAGATAATTAAATTCGAGCGTGCAATATTAAATACACAGGCGGATCTAAAACAGAAACAAATTATTGTTAGACAGACTTTAAACACTAAGAATTTTCAAGATTCTTTGATTAGTGCTCAGGAGCTTCCAGCCAATTTCGAGTAGTACCTGCCACTTAGCCTTTTTGAAAAATACGTCAGTTTACACTGGTAATAAATTAACTGACTCTTTTGAAAACATTTATGAAAATTGATTTAAATGCACAAGGCACAAATATTCTTTTATAACTTGGGACAATTATAGAAAATAATCTTGTATGCAGATTCACATGTTTGTCGTACGTTCAGGGCCTGGGATAGAAGCCGAGACAAGATTAATAGACACACCACTAGCATAAGTCCACAAGAAGTTATCCTCACGAGTGGGATACCATTTTACATACGCAATTGTCAGGTGTAGGCCTACACCCCGTGCTTAAGTCATGGCCATTTCAAATGAATGAGCCGAGGATATCCAGGACACGGTCATTAACCCCCAAATGCTTAGATCAAACAAAACAGATTAAAATGGGTAATCTCAATGATTTAGCCACT
>JARYGA010060977.1:0-42505 GCA_030545235.1 Helianthus tuberosus
GCAGTGTTTAAGAATGGGCGGCCTAAAATTAACGGTACCTTCTCGTCGGCTTCCATGTCGAGTACGACAAAGTCTACCGGAAAAACAAACTTGTCTACTTTAACTAACAAATTCTCAACTATACCCCTAGGGTACTTAACAGACCGATCGGCTAAAGATAGTGTCATTCGGGTAGGTGCAAGCTCTCCTAGGTCTAGCTTCTCATAAAGAGAAAAGGGCATCAAATTAATACTAGCACCTAGGTCGGCTAAAGCTCTAGTGTTTGTGTTACTACCGAAAAGACAAGGAATAGTGAAAACACCGGGATCGGTAAGCTTTTCGGGAAGCTGATTTGAAACAACGGCCGAACACCCTCCATGCAATGGAACATTCGACAACTCCCCTAATTTCTCCTTATTCCTAAGAAGGTCCTTCAAGAATTTTGCATACTTAGGCATGGACTGGAGTGCCTCTATAAACGGAAGATTAATCTTCAATTGCTTGAAGATATCTAAGAACTGTCCGTATTCCTTTGAATATTTTTGATTCTTAAGACGTGAAGGAAACGGAGCATACGCATGGTTTACATAAGGTGACGGCCTAACAACTACGGGCTCTTTCTCAACTTTCTTCTCAACTTGAGACTCACCTGGCTGTGCGGTACTTGCTGGGCCTAGCCTCTTTTGCACTTTGCCAGGAGCCTCCATCTCTATCACTTCATCTATCACATCACCATCCTCATCAACCTCTCTTTCCTCTACAACTCTCGGGTCTCCTACGGTCTTACCACTACGAGTAGTAATGGCATTTACTTGGGCATTAGGGTTTTGTTGGGTGTTACCCGCAAATTTACCGGGTAATCTCTCCTCTAACTTCTTAGCAATATCACCTACAACCCTAGCAAGGTCCTGGACCGCAGCTTGGTGATTCCTAAGCATGAGATCATGTTCACTAAGTTTCTGTTGGGTACTTTGATCTCTAGCAACTAGCTGGCTCATCATAGCCTCCATTCTTTCCATGCTACCCCCTACATCGAAACTTGAACTTTGACCTATTTGACCTTGACTACTCGACCCCCCATTCTGAACCTGCCCATTCGAACTTCCATTAAAAAGTGAACCTAGACCCCTATTTGGATTTTGAGCTATTTGCAAACTAGGAGGTCCACTTGAGCGAAAATTGCTATTATTATTAAAATTATTATTATTATTATTAGACCGCCAACCCGAACCTACATTATTATTACCCCCAAAACTGCTAGGTTGACCTCTACCGAACCCTCCTCCTAAGTAATCACACTTCTCCTCACCAACTAGTAAAGGGCACGCACTCGTGTCATGACCACCTCGACACAACTCACACTTATCAATCTTAGCTCTAATCTCCTTAAGTTGCCTATCCATATTTTCCAAAACAGAGGCCAAACTAGGGTCCATAGTGACATGGTTCACCCCATGGGCGGGTGCACTAGTAGTGGTATTAGAATTACCACTTTGATACCTCTGATCGGATCTTGATTGGGATTGAGACTGAGCAAATGCCTCAAAACGCTCTAGACACTCAGGAACTGTAAGTATACCCATCATATGCCCCCCCGCATTTGTATCAAACCTATCTCTAGTCTCTTGGGTAAGTCCGTTGTAAAATTTCTCGCATAAAGCCCAATCAGAAAGACCATGTTGGGAGCAACGAGCGCAAAGGGTTTGGAAACGCTCCCAAGCAAGGTAATAGGGCTCGTCGGGCCCCATGCGGAAAGAATGGATTTCGTCTCTAAGCCGTGAAGCTTTAGCGGGCGGGAAATACTTATTCAGAAAGGCTTGACGAAGCCCCGCCCAGGTGGTAAAAGTACCGGTCGGTTGTGAGTCCAACCAAGTAGCCGCACGGCCGGCTAAAGAAAATGGGAAAAGCTGTAGGTATGTAGCATCGTTGGGTGCACCGCTAAGGCTAAAAGTAGCTAGCATCCTAGAGAAACGGTTAATGTGGGCCGGGGCGTCCTCATCGTCTCGGCCATGGAATTGGATACTATTGGTGATGGCCTGCATGGCATAAGATGGGATCTGCCATGAATTGTCATTAACTATGGGTGGAACAGTGATGGGTGAGGCAAGGCCGGTGAAATTCTGAGTGGCCTGCTGATGGACAGTTTGCCTAGGGTTAGCCATGTGTTCTAAGTTTTCTAGGTTACTAGAAGTACTAGAAGTAGGACTATTGGGTGGGGTAACCTTAGGTGAATGGTTAGGCGAAGGTGGTGGTGTGGGCGGAGGGGTGGTTAACGGGGTGGAATCGAAATGGGGAAAACGAGATGAAGAAGTAGAAGTAACCTGTGGGCCTTCGCCCAATTGAGATGATGATTGCTTGACTGGTGGTGGCGGTCCGTGCGATCGCAGATGTGGCATCCACTACGAGCAAAAACCTGAAAACCAGAAAAGCAAACGGAAGTTACTACGACTCAAAATAAAATAAAAGACACAAGACAAACTAAACACGTAGCACGTATTTGTCAAGTAGATCTATCAAAGCTAATAAACGCAATTACCAAGAGTCCCCGGCAACGGCGCCAAAAACTTGATGTGTGCTAAACAGACTATAAAAACGAACTAAATTAGACTCTCTATTCTAGACACTATAAAGCTTTAAATTTATAGACTAAGACTCTCTAAAACCTAAACCACACAACCGGCAAGTGTACCGGTCAATGTAGTATAGACTAAGCAAGTCCGAGTATCGAACCCAAATACTCTATGTATTACGTAAACTAGACTCTAATAGACACTGACTGACGCGACTTAAACTTGTTTGATTGTTTTGGGGGGGGGGGGGGTTACTGAAAAGCTAATGAAATCTATATTAACTAAATTAATTAACTAGACTTAGACTAAGACACGAACGGAAACTGAGGTTTGTATTCAGATGAGATTAAGGACTACCTAGACTCGAATCCAGTTTGAATGGGAATGGACTTCTAATGGTATTATTGTTGTATGGAGCCGGGATCTTAAGATACTAAACCTTAAGGTATTTCAATGCTAAGACTTCCCGACCCTTCTCAGGAAGAAACCTAGGAAACCCTACAAGGCTGTTGTGATTACCGACTGTTAGACTTCCTCTCAGTCCTCTAACGATTCTAAAAGTGCCCTAATATGACTATCTACCTCTCAGCGCGATAATCTAAGGCAATTCTAGGTTCTAACTTGGTTTACTAGACACGGATGCAAGTAGGGAACTAAGATCGACTTCTCTCAAAACCTATCTTAGATATATATTGCACAGCGACCTAATAACTAACTCGAGCCTCTCAGCGACAAGTTAAGCAGAACACTTGATTTTATTAAACTACCGAATGTTACTTCTAAGGTTACTTACATGATTTTCACCCTAAAGGATCAAAGGTTTATTATGTGATATAGACACTCACCAAAACCTAAAACCCTAGCTCGATTCTATTCCGTGATAAAGACCGTCACCAAGATTCAAGCGAAGCAATAAACAGTAGTAAAACAATCGTCAAGCATGCATGTACACCAAATCAGAAATCCTAAAACACTTTACTTTCAGAAATCAATCCATACACAAACAATAAAAACCATTAAAAATCCAAACTTTAATCAAACATTCATCTCGTCTAGGTAGTTATAAAAGTTTAGCCAAGCATCTTAAATTGTGAAAACAACGCAAAGATATCTAACAAAGAATTCATCATGACAAGTATCAAACAAGTAATCGACAAACAAGGGATTGGAAAACCCGATTGATCTTTCGATTCTTCGTCTCTGACTTCTACCGATGATTCCGATGCTTCGAGAACTTCAATTCAGCTCCAAGACGGCTCCAAGTTCGCCTACAGAAGTCTCCAATTCGTCCTAGGGTTTGTTACTTCGTAATTAGGGTTTTGTTACTTGTTAATTCTGATTATATATGATAATATCCTCCAAAAATCCTAAAACCCGATGCTGTACATGATCTGCGCGCATATTACAACCTCTAGCGGCCCGCTTCAATGTTTAAGGTAAGTAAACGCGGGCCGCGCGACAGTCAAACTCCGGCAATTCTTTTATCATGGTCGCGTAGCGCGACTGGAGAACCTTTTATGCTCGCGCTACGCGAGTGCGTGTTTTTTCACAGAATGTTCACTCCGAAATTCAGCTCTAGCATCCCAAAACTCCTCAAAATAATTCTAACTCTTTGTGACTCATTCCAGGATGCAATGTTTCAGAACTTTAGCTCGTTTCCACTCAATTTTTAGCCAATTAGCGTATCAAGACCTGGAAAAACGAACTTTCATCAATAGTACGTAATTCAAAGCAAAACTAAACTAAAAGTAACGAAAGAACGTACAAACTATACACGATATAAGTATGTATTTTGCAATACATCATATATATACTATTACTAAATTCGAGTTGGAGATGAGATTTAAAACCAGTAATCCATGAACCCATGAACCCTCTGGATCCGCCACTGCTCGCGCCCTTGAATAAGGATTGTTCAATTCGACGTATAGGTCAAAATGTGTAAATTTTATGACCATGTCTAGTCAAAGCTATGTTGTCTCATGCAAATCACTCGGTCCATACATGCTAAACATGTTAGCAACTTTATCTCTTTAAGTATTAGAAGTTTAAAACTACTAATGTAGGTGCGTATAAAAACATATCGCATGTCAAAGAACACAACATAATATTATCAAATGGTCACTCGAGCGTAAGCCAATGTGTGTGAAAAGGCAATGAAATCTTCCGTTCATGTTTTTAGTTTCGAGAGTTTTGTCTTATATTTGTAAGCAGTCGTGTAATAAATGTAGTAATTGTTAAATCAATTTAAAGTCATATGAGAGCGTGTTCTCTATTTATAACAAGTCATCAAATGAACTGTGTAATGAATATAAGAGTGGTATCCAATACGAGGTTCCCGACTATGTAACGTGGCAAATGGTCGTTCGGCTATGATGTAGCCTGACAAAATGTAGCTTAGCAAAGATGAAGATAGCCCAATATGTATTAAGACTTTATATAACCAACAAGATATCTTCTATGGAACTACTAATCAAACAAGATTGGATGTGTATACATTTTTTAGTTAATCAAGCTAACATTAACTTTTAACCCAACATGACTCGTTAAAAACGTAACAAAACTCAAATCAACTCATTCATAAGTAAATGTGAAGTGAAACAAGTGTTCGACGATCTTAGCTTGTATAGTCAAGAAGTTGTCTGCTACAGATTCATGAACTAAATTAACTCTTATATATAGAGTTTTTGTTTGCAATTAACCAAAACAATTTAAATATCTTGATATGTTTTACAACCCAACCAAACTAGTGGTTACCAGAAGAAGCAACCACGAGTTAACAATACCCTTAGCCTTTTGACCACTATAATAATGATAAACAACTTTTACTGAATATCGGTACCGTACTAATACCGACTTAACAAAATCAATACGAGTTCCACACTTCTTTTGGAGGTTTTCAATTTCAGTACTAGTTGTTTTTGGCATTTTGCACTACCGGTACCATACCGGCATAATCGGTACAATATTCTGTTTATATTTTTACTCTTGATATCCGTACTTTTCAATACGGTACCGCTATAGTACCATTCTCGTCCCTGTTAAAGAGATACTTGGTCCACTTCACCTTTTGTACATATTAAAACACCATACATACTAAACCAAAAGTAATTGAATTAACAGTAGAGTTTCACCAAATTAATCCACTATGTTCCGATGCTTATTAAAAAACACTTGTATTTTTCATTTAGAAAAAAAAGTGAAAGAAAATATAAATATTAGTAAGTATTCTTGAGGAAAAATAATGAATTAGAAATTTTCGTGTTTTTGCTTAAACACTTCTGACTTTTGGGATGAAATAAAGAAGGAACGTTTTTAAATGTTTTGGCTATTCGGACTCCCCCTTATTTATTTGGACACCCACTGACCTCCTATGGCCTTGGAAAATGGTGGCCTCATACTCCTTACGGAGGTAGGGGCGTCCATCACTCATCACTCACAACATCCAATCAAAGTGTATGCATCAATTTGAAATGTTTGGGAGTGATGACAAATGCCAATAACTTAGATTATTTTTTCACTAGTCTTAAGCCCAACTCATTCCTGTGCGGAGGCGTAAAACCGTGATACCAACGGAGGGTCGTAAAACCATGCTAAGAACCGAATAAAGCCAAAACCTGGAAAAAAACATGCATTTTTAACACCAAGTCAAGGGAGCAAAAAACCTGAGGGGCCCAGTGTGGCCATCAACACCGTGCTAAGTAGCAACCGAACGAAAAAATAACCCTGAGACCACGTGTGACTACCAAACACTGTGCTAAGTAACAACCAAACGACAAACAAATCCAGAGAAAAGCGTAAAGCAAAAATTAAACTTATTAAACTTTTGTGACAAAATTATAAAAAGTCAAAGTTTTATTACAAAAAGGTAAATTGGATTTAAATAATCCGAACAGGCTCTTTTTGTCCACGTCATGGTGGTCAACGACTATTTTTGTAATTTTCCCTTAAAAAAGGTATTGACCATACGTTAATTTTCTAGTTAACAATGAAATTCACTTAACTCTGTGGAAGAGCTTCGTATGATTGGATGGACTCACCTATGTTATCGGCCTATTATCTGCTTTTTGCTTTGTTTGTGTAACATGGGGCAATGCTTTTCTTTCTTTTTTTTTTTTTTGGGATTATGAATTGGGTGTATATGGTGCCCCTCTTTGCTTCTTGCTATGAGGTGGCTCATTTTGATTAATAAAACTTTCTCGTTGTCGTCCAAAAAAAAAAAAAAAAAACTGAAACATCAATATAAGAAACCTCCAACCTAACCTCATATAATATATGATAAAATTAGAGGTGTACAAATCGGTTTAAAGAAAACTGGTCCGGTTTTTAACCGAACCGTTTTTTGTTGTGTGTGGGAAAAAAACAGGTTTTTAAACAGCTGGTTCGGTTTTTTAACCGGTTTTATACGATGGGAACCCGAACTGATACTAATCGGTTTGGTTGGGTCTGTGCCAAAAAACGGGTTTTTAAAACCGGTTTCATCTTGAATATTAACTAGATTTTATCCCGCGGATTCCACCATAATCACCCGATAGTTTAACCCAGACACACCCCTCAAGTTTTGTATTCGTCTTCCCTCTATAACACAACAATTCTATTTGTTTCTATGTATCAAAATAATTATGTCGAAATCTTTAGCAACTTCTTCACGCTAATTTCTTAAATGAAATTAGTTTATAAAAAACTCACAACTAAAAAGTAATTAAGATAACCAAAGATTGTACCTTGAAGAAAGCAAAGGATGCTATTTTTTTTTTTTTTTGATACTGAAACTACAAACTTTATCGTTGCTTGCTAAATCAACTTATACATGTTTTCCCAATCTGCTCACAAATATACATCATAGCAAGCTAATGACATTACATTACAAATCAGATATAACTATTCATGAACTTTATTACAAACCTTTATAATTTTGTATACAAATGTGCCTCTGCTTTGTTGTTCCTTTTCTTCTCCTTCTCTTTGTTTCTTTAATTGTATCCGAAACATAACATGGCTCAATGTGACAATATGGTTTGTTGAGTATGGACACTAATTTCAACAAAACACCAAACTCATTAATTTAAATGAATGTCTTCCTCCTAGATGCTTTGATATATCAATCCCATCCATATTAGACATTATTTTCTCTGGGTCACTTTCACGTATGTACCTAGCAAAATAAACAATTTTATTTTTCAAACTCAAAAATCATTGCCACTTTAGTCGAATCCAGTCGCAGGTATTCTGTTAACCCGACCATCGTCCATGGATTCCGTCGTTGGAATCCTTAAAAACCGCAACTCGTTAGCCTATATAACCCGCCACCGTCGAAGCGGCGGCTCTCCTTCTCGCCGCTTTCTCCATCTAGCGAGATCGATCGTTTCTCATGTGATGTAAGGTCACCATAACCTCCACGGAACCCTAATTTACAAACCGTCGCCGCCGTTTGATGCTTCGATTGAGCCACGACCGCTGAGCAAGCGGAGAAACGAACACCGACCATCGGTTGCTACGCCGGATAATATAATGCACTGCCAAAGGGTTATCGAAACATCATCGGAGTACACCTTCTCTGTCGCCATTTTCTTTTCTCTCCCTGCGATTCTTCTCACATCTTCTTGAGATTTGAGAAAGGGGCTTTGAAACAGGCATAACCAACTGTATTGGTAGATGTGTGGCCAGGTGTGTGAAGGAGAACCAGACAATCCTTTTTATTTTGAAAAACACCCAAAAGCTAAGTTACAACCAACCAATGCAGAAACTTGCTGCTTCTTTATATAGGTTTAAATTAGCCTACAAACCATCGATCCTTACTTCTCAAGACCCAAAAGTCTATTTAGGGACAAATTCCCCATTCATCATCTCCAACTACCCAACAATTACTCCCATCTCTGTTATCATACTGCTCCATCTTGGTTTTCATTAATCTTCAATTACTCCCCCATCTACCACCCTTACCTCTGCCCTATATCTACCAACATCTTGGACATAAGCAGGTTAAGAAAACTGATGCTCCGGCGGTAAGGTTACCAGCGACAAGCACAATGAAGAACTTGAAGGTAAAACACAGCAGGAACCCTTATTAATTTCTTGATTCAGCTATCGTTCAGTGATTTCTAATCATAACTTTGTTCGAATTCCTTTGAGTTATTGCTCAATTACATCTGTTCTAGTTCATAACTCAACCGCTAGGGTTTTTATTTGTTCAGAAATTTGAGGTTTCAAGCATAATTTGTTTTTTTCTAACTGAGAATTGACTGGTTTTCTTTTTTTTTTTTTTTTTTTTTTTCTAACTGAGAATTGTCTGAATGTTTGTTTTTTTTTTAACTGAGAATGTTTGTTTATTTACTGCTGTTGCTGTTGTCGATAACACTTGTATGCTGCTGTTGTTGTTTATTAACTGATGTTTATCGGCGTGATGAAAATCGTCCAAATGTTGTTTGTTGTGACACATCATCTAACAATGTTAAATCAAGATTTCTGTGGGATGATATTACGTTAAAGGAGTTTATCGATGCATTATTGGTTGAACTTAAATAAACTAAATCAAACACTTTTTTAAGGGATGTCGTTTTTGGTCATTTTACATGAACAAGCTAAACAAACACTTCTTAAAAACTACTTATTAAGTTATTGGCTTTCAAGCTAACCCAAACACTTTTTTTAGAAATTCCTTTTCAAAATTCCTTTTAACAAAAGTCCTTTTGTACTAAAATAAGGAATCCCAAACACCCCCGAAGGTACGTAATCGATGCTCCGGAATTTAATTTGATTGTCAGTTGTGGTATGAAATATTGTTTTAGGGTTTACTTTGTCGACTTAATTGAATTGATACGGTGTGTGTGTGTGTTTTTGTTCAGTGATATTCGAAAACTCACTCTTTTGATTGATGATGAATCCTTATTATGGAACTTGATCCTTGATAAATTTCTATTGTAGTCGGGATTAATAATATAAGCTTGTGTTGTAAAACATATATCAAATAAGATATACGATTTAGGAACTTGATCCTTGATAAATTTCAGTTTAATAATCATTTCGTGTCACATGGAACTCTTGTGTGTTTTTTGTTGTGCTTTGTTCTTGACAACTGAATTCAATCTTGTTAATCAATGATACACAGGTAGAAAAACTCAAGTGGAAGGTTGTGAGGAGGAGAACACTGCTGCTTCTGGTAACCTCCCTCTCATTTGCTTGGATTGTAAAACACTTTTTTGTTTGTTTGTTTCTTTATTAATTATTGTTGTTGTTGTAGGTAAGCGCCCTCGCTTGGATCTTGTTGAGGTGAGGCTTAAGGATTTTTTATGGCAATACGGGCGAGTACGTTGTTATTTACGCGGATGTAAATATAAATGGTACTTTTATCGTTTTTCAGAATTTTTCTCGGGATGAAGAGAATACTTGTTATGTGTGCAATTTGGTTAATAATCTTGAACCTTTAGAAATGATGGATCTAGGCAGATTGGTAGTTTCATTTTATTCTCCACCGATTCGAGTCTTCATATCCTACCGTGATGGACTACCTGTCTTTGTCATGGCATGGGTCCCCTATCTTGGTTCACCCTCCTGATCCACCCTTACCACCCGGGATGGAGCCCGATGTTACCTTGCTTCACCCGGTAGATGGCTACACTGCAATAATTGATTTGTTTTTTAGTCGGGATGAAGAGACTTATGGGTTAAGGAGAGTGTGCCTCTACGAGTTGAGGGAAGACTTGAGTTCATGGAGACTGATTTCTACACTCCCTTCTTCTATGTTGCCCCACCGAAGGTTCAGGATCATCGGGAGAAATAGCCAAATGCAGGCTTTGAACAACAGGATCCAGGTTAACATATCGTTGCCGGTGGCTATGGCTGTGGGCAGAGATTTGAAGTACATGATATTCTAATACAATACAATAATGCAAACGTGGACCGTTGAAACAAGTGAGGTTATCTTGAACGCCATCAACACCAGTCCCACATACTTTTCTGAAAATTGCATCCAGGAACATTAGGTATTTATCAGAAACATACTCATTCACTAAGATATATGCAATTTTCAGAAAAGTATGTGGGACTGGTTTTGATGGCGTTCAAGATAACCTCACTTGTTTCGACGGTCCACGTTTGCATTATTGTATCAGAACATCATGTACTTCAAATCTCTGCCCACAGCCATAGCCACCGACAACGATATGTTAACCTGCATCCTGTTGTTCAAAGCCTGCACTTGGTTATTTCTCCCAATGATCTTGAAACTTTGGTGGGGCAACATAGAAGGAGGGACTGTAGAAATCAGTCTCCATGAATTCAAGTCTTCCCTCAACTAGGCACACTCTCCTTAACCCATAAGTCTCTTCATCCCGACTAAAAACCAAATCAATTATCGCAGTGTAGCCATCTATCGAGTGAAGCAAGGTAACATCGGGCTTCATCCCGGGTGGTAAGGGCGGATCAGGAGGGTGAACCAACATAGGGAGACCCATGCCATGACAAAGACAGGTAGTCCATCACGATAGGATATGACGACTCGAATCGGTGGAGAATAAAATGGAACTACCAATCTGCCTAGATCCATCATTTCTAAAGGTTCAAGATTATTAACCAAGTTGCACACATAACAAGTATTCTCTTCATCGCGAGAAAAATTCCGAAAAACGGTAACAGTACCATTTATATTTACATCCGCGTACTCGCCCGTATTGCCATAAAAAACCATTAAGCCTCGCCTCAACCCGGCAGGAGTAGTCGGAGACATGTTATCAAACTGGAGTCTTCGAACCGATCTGTCCCACAAATTGATCAACAACAAACCACTTTCGACTCCTGCGAATACGAGGACCATACCCTAAACCCCAACGAGATGAAGCATCACGTCACCCGCTATAGCTACGTTTCTCCGCTGTAAGATCTGGTCAATCCTAACGATTTCGAAAGGGGTGGCCATTTTCATGCTCAACCAAAACGCCACCAATATTGGGGTTAGGGATGGTACGGGGTAGCGTTCGAAGCCGAGTAAACCTCAGGATGGTGTCACGGTGGGCGACATTGTACTCTTCACGAAAAGCCCGATCGAAAAGTAGACTCCGGAGGGACCTGCGATTGGACCGTGTTTGTACGAGATCTGACAAGTTTGATGTTACTAAAACCTTAGTGATTAGATGGTTTGGTAGATTCATGAGTAAAAAAGGTTCATTTTCTTCCATTGTTGAAACCCTAGTTGCTTGAAACCATGTAAAAAAGAGAAAGGAAACTAAGTAAGTGGAAATGAGATGGTGAAAATAACGTAAAGATGTGAAGACAAAGGTGGAAGATGATAGATCAAGGTAAGGTGTCTGTAAAAACATTACAATGAAGGATGATAGAAGAATATGGGTGTTTGGGAATGGATTTTAATTGTATTCTTCCTATTACACAACGAGTTCCTTCTTGTCCAAGTAATTGTTTGTGTATACCGGTATTATACTTATTCAAGCGTATTTGTACATCATCCAGAGTGAGTGAGATATAGAGAATCCCGTAAGAACCCTAGCCTGTACCTCTGCATCGTCGCCGCCGACCGTTGCCATCTTGCACTACACCAGCAATTGTCTTCTGCCTTTTGTCTTCCAAAACCCCTTGGTAAGAAACCCTAGCTTTATCTAATTATTTTTCTAAATTCTTCATTTCTTTTGAATAGAACTCATTACTATGTTGGATTTTGCTATATATTTATGATTCCATGTTGTGTTCGATTTTGCTATATTATAAAAAATGGACTTCCACTATTGTTTGCTTTTTTGAACCTCATAATCAGCCACGATTCTCAGAAAAGGATAGTGTTGAATAATGAACTACAGGTTTACTAGGACAATCTTATTAATCATGAACTGTATATTATTAATCATTTGGACAATCTTTGATTTTCATGTCTTGATTGATTGTGTTTTGGGTTGGTTTATAGTAATATATATATGTGAACTGTGAAGAATTATTATGTGTTTAGTTTAATAGTGTAGCTAGTTCACACGTGTAAGCATGTATATTTGCTTAGTGTGTAGATTGAATGTCTAAACGTAGGCCTATGACTTTTTCAAAGAAAAAAAGGGTTTAAACAATTGAGTTTAACGACAATATGCAACCAATTGAAAAGATTACACTTCATGGTTAGGAGTGAATTTAGAAACCGAATTTCTTATCATATTCCGCAAGATAAAAAATGAAGATACTAAATGAGAAGATTTACGGATGGGTTTGTGACATTGAGACTATGTTTAATATGTTTCGTAAAGCTTTTAACAATCTTCGAGATGACTTTTCGTTATCAGGATAAAATTCCAATTGATTATGTGGTAAAATGTCCTTCAAATATGCAGCAGGTATTTATTAGCCTTTATATTAGTCAATTACTTGATAATGATAGTTCTTCGAAGTTGTTTGTTACCGATGTTATTAGTTTCCTGTTATTTTAACTTCAACTTGGTTTGGATTCAAGGGCGTTAGTGACAGTTCCAAGTTCCAACCAATAACATGGGCGAGCTGGCAGTGGTTTCTATGAGGAAGCCAAAGGGAGCTGAGGCGGCACAATGCAGGATTCGTCGGCTGTTTTTCGATTTTGAAGTGGAAGATTTAGTTGAACTTGAAGCTGTTGAGAAGCTTGGAACAAGAAGGTATAATGTTGTTGTTGTTATTATATTATCTCCTTAAAAAAGAAACTTCACGTGGTGTGGCTTTGACCATTCCAGATGGTGTTGTGTTAAGTTACGTGCTTTTGATGACACAAAGCACCGGACTTGTGTGGATTTAACGGACGTGTGATTCAAATTAAACAACGTTTGCGTACGGCTAGATGTAAGACGTGATTCACGTTAACCAACGTTGGCGTTAAGTTACGTGCTTTTAAAATCATTCTTGCTGACGTGGACCGTTGGTATGATGTAAGACAAGCGGAAAACACTGGTGCATGGCTAGAATATCACCACAGCAAAGGAGAGGTGAGTCGGTGCCTCAAGAACTCCTAGATCGGGTGTTAATCACGCATGGTTACTGGTCACATCAACAAGCCAAAAACCAGTTAAAGTTGAACCATCATCAACTCAGTTTTCAAAGTATACATGAGACTTGGGATTTCAAAATTTTGTATCATGACCCAGTGAGGCAACCTGTAGTTTCAAGAATAACCTTGGAATCAACCCTCAATTTTGGTTCGGACTTCAGCGATTTGGAGTTATCCCCTTCGATTTGGATTTAAAATCAAAGGGGGTTTTGTTAGTGGAGGCTGGAGTGAATTTCTAAACTCTAATTCGTTTTTTAGTTAAAAGGAAAAAGAAAGCAAAATTGTTTTTTAGCTAAAAGAAAAAAAAGAACAAAAACTAAACAAAAAGGACCTTTCTGGAGTCGAACCCGAGACCATAAGTTTAAGAAAAGCGCACTGAACCAGTTTTCCCATCGACACATTTGTTCACAAGGTTCCCCTATAAAATATTAAAGGGTTCCTTCAGAATTTTATATATAACTTAACACTATAAATTACAAACCGAACGGGTTCCTGGGAACCCCCAAATTGCCTTTAGATCCGCCCCTGACCAACTGGATTCAAGTCTTCTCCAAAAGGAATATCATAACATGTATGGTAAGATTCTTTCCTTTTACAGTTCAAGTTTAAGTGAGCCTTCGCTAGCTATTTTATGTCGACTTCTTTTAAAATCAGAATGGGACATTTATAATTTTATAATCTACATTTAGCAAGTTAATAAGATTTCAACTTTTATTCTGTTATGGTGTTATGAATTTCGCCTGCAAGTTATGTATTGTAATTGCAAGAATTGTTGTGAATATCACAAATAAATGTCACCTCCACACTTAGACACTAGAATTGTGTAATCTCGCTGAATGGTACTAATGTGAATATGCGTGAATTCACTCGCGCAACGCGGGGCGATGAAAAACAGTTAACTATTATTTGTTAACCTTTTCGTTTTATTAATATGCAAGGAACAATGGAAAACTTCAAGCGATGCACCCAAAGAAGCAACACTTTGTAATGCAAGAAAGCGTCATACAAATTGGCGAGTATTTTTACAACAATTGGCGAGTATTCTTGGGATCTAAAAGGTGGATCGCGGGTAGAGCAAAAAAACCAAGTGATTATCCTCTTTTAAGAGCAATCCAAACTTATTTTGGACGTAGATTTACGTGGATGATGGTTCGGGTATGTTAGCTATGATATATGGATTAATTCTCTTGCGTTTGATATATAATTGATTATTTTATTAATTGGTTTTTCTCTTAATTCAGTGCAGTGTAAGCAACTAGATGGGTCTTGGGAGTGGATTCATCGTCCTCATCATCATCATCCTCGAAGTCAGTCATCACTGCTTAGACATCAAAGAAACTTTAAAAAAAAATGTTGATAAGATGTAAATAAAGCAGAAACATGGATTTCGTTATTACCAGCATAATCTGGCATCCTTATCTCCATATAGGCTCCTTCCACTACAGCAAAAGTAATAAAGAAACACGCACAAATATGATAATATGTTTAACAATCGAACCGAATGAGTGGTTACCAGAAGCAGCAGTTGGATTCTCAACAAGATCTTCCTGCTTCACTTTCACTTGAGGCTTTCTACACCATGACCTGAATCGTAAAATACATTCCTTCTATCTGTTAAAACACAATGTCTTGAATATTATACAGTCCTTCCGCGTGTTTTAAACTCCATGACTTGAATGGTAATTTATTTCTTCCAAATTTTAAACATCATACCTTGAATTGCAAAAATATTATGTTTCCATTATTGGTTTAAACACCGTGACATAAAACCCATGTGGTAAAATGAGTTTTTTTTTTTTTTTTTTTTTTTTTTTTTGTGGTGGTCAGACGTAATGGTTAATGCTGGATTAGGGTGGAGGAAAGAGAGCATCGCTGATTTGTGTGGAGAAGAAGAGAATCGCAATTGTAGGGGAGAAAATAGAGAATCGCAATTGTAGAGGAGGAGAGAGAGTCGAGATTGTAGGGATGAAAGTTATATAGTTTCTAAATTTAATTGATGTTACTCACATTTATAACCCTATCAAGTCAAATTAGTTACTCAAAATTAAAAAAAAAAAAAAAACAATTTACATTTTTGGCATTATGATCTACACCATTAAAAATCATATCTAAGGGTGTAAAACTCTTCTTACACTTCTTAGATAAAGATTCCTTTATATATATATATATATATATATATATGGGAATGTTCATTTGAGAAGAAAATTTAATTGAGAAAAAAAGAACAAATGGTACAATTGTAAAACATTAAATACTTTTTCACTTATCTCATTTATTATCATCTTTGACTAATTAGTTAGTCATAAAAACTATCATCCTTCACACTAATGTTTTTTTGATTACACACATCAAAAGTTACCCTACACCTTTCGAAATTTACCCTACACATGTTGAAATTTATCCTACACAACCCGTAATTTATCATATACACATTGTAATTTATCCTACACTCTAAATTATTTTATTTTTTTGAAAAAATATATATCTTGAAGATAAGTTACAAATTTTAATGTAGTTACCTATTAAAGAGGAATACTACTAATTAATGATCTTTGTAGGTTTACCATATTACCCTTATAGTAACATTAAATACTTATTTTAAATGAAGTAAAATGAAGCATTTTTATTGGTTGAAATTTCTTTTTTTTTTCTTACAAAAAGTTTCTTCTCATTTGAACTCTCCACTTATATATATATATATAGGGAAAGGTTAACATACAAAAAGCCTTATCGTACATCATGTACGCTACGCGCGTAACCGTCCGATCAGGGGAATAATCACGCTTTGGACATGTAATCACGCATGGGGGTTAGTTTTTTTTGGGAAAATCACGCATGGAACCAAAATCACGCACGTTATTTTTTATCAAAAATGTAATTACGCATGTTATATGCTATGTCGCGTACGATAATGTAGGATAAGGCCTTTTGTACATTATACTTATTCTATATATATATATTTAGGGTTAGGTTCATTGGTAAACAACCCTTTGATTGTGAACATTAGTGAACTAATCCTAGCCATTGATTATCAATACACAAGTGTAAATCAATGGTCAGGATTTAATGATGAAAATACACTAGTGTATTTTACGATTTGATGATGTAAATCAATGGCCAGGATTTGTTCACTCAGTTCACAAATACACTAATGTTCACACTAGAACCCCACCATATACATATATATATATATCGGGTTATGTTCATTTGTGAACAACCCCTTGACTGTGAACACTAGTGAACTAATCCTAACACTTGATTATCAATACAGAAGTGTAAATCAATGGCCAAGATTTGATAATGAAAATACACTACTGTATACAGTAGTGTATTTTACGATTTGATGATATAAATCAACGGTCAGGATTTGTTCACACTGTTCATAAATACACTAGTATTCAATCTATAACCCCCACCCTATATATATATAAGGTAGGAGTTGGATACAAAGCCAACTTTTCCAACAAAGTGTAAGAAGCATTTTCCATTTCACATGTGACATTTAGTTATTTTAGACAAAAGGACAATAGTGTAATTACATAATTATTTTAACTTTGGAAGATTTTATCTCCTCAACAAAAAACAAGATATTTATGGAAACGGGATATCATCTTTAAATTCAAATGTAACTAGATTTAAAGCCCCGCCGCGTTGCGGCCGGGGGCGTTACAAATTAAATCGCAATGTATACATGTCACACCCCGATATTTCCACATATCACCGGTGGGCCCGGTGGGGAGTATCGTGACGTAGTTGATATTATCATGGTCAATCACACACAGAATAGCACAGCGGAAGTCTTGGAATATAAAATATTATTACAAACTCAATGTCTGAAAATATCCAGGTATTTCTTATAGACGAGTCTGTAATATTAAATCCACAGGAGGATCATTACAGAATGTATAAAATGAAGCTTAGCAGACTTTATGGCATCTTTAAGGACTTGCAAGATCCTCTTTTTCGACACCGAGCAACTCCCAGCCTATTACGAGTAGTACCTGCCACTTAGCCTTTTGAAAATACGTCAGTTTTCACTGGTAAATACAATTTAACCGACTCATTTGAAAAGAGTTTATGAAAATTGATTTAAGGGCACAAGGCGCAAAACCTTTTATAACTTGGGACAATTCTTAATAAAAATCTTGTATACTGAATTACATGTTTACCGTACATCTGGGGCCTAGTACAGAGACTGAGACATGATTAAACGACACACCACTTTTAAAACCCATAAAGGAGTTATCCCCAACTTGTGGGTAATTAATAATTTATTATTGGCATCTTTTCGGTGTATGCCCACACCTTGCGCATAAGTCGTGGCCATTTACAAATGAATGAGCCAAGGATATATCCAGGGCACGGTCGTTAACCCCCAATGTTTAAGTCATCAACAGAACAGTATCAAAACAGGTTTTGTGGATTTACTAGCCACAATCCGGCATTTGATTGATCCACACCCGACCAAGCGGTATTAATCTACCGTATCCCAAGCCCGTATAAGGGAAAATAAGATAAAAGTATTTACCTGAGCTAATACTTGATTCACAGCATAATAACTCAGTCGTATCCAATCTATCTAAATGCAAGTAGATTTTACCGGGTGGCTCTAGTCTGGAGTGATGGTAATATATAACCAATTCAGAATGCTAATGGTCTTTATTTAAGTCATAGACTTAGACCGACTAGCTTAAAGTATCTTAACGCGGTACGACGCGCTTGATTAAGCGATGACCGGAATAGAATGTTATTTAGACCCAACAAGTTTGGATACTTGTATAATATGGGTATACTAAACACATTCAGGATTTTGAGACAAAAACGATAAGGTTAAACCCGTTTCGGCAAACATACGTAAACTAGTTACATAAACCGATCCGAACACGCAAAATGCGTAACGGGTAACCAAATGAATCATATACAAGTTCCATATGTTATTATGCTTAGAATATGTCAATACATCAGTAGGATGTCAACATATATGCCCAAAAAGTATATAAAACCAGATTAAGTCCCGTAGGGGCATTTTGGTAATTTTAATACTTATAAAAGAGATTTTATAACAAACTGAAGTTCTGGTCCTTTCTAATCAGTAAAAAAAAATTTATTTTATCTCATTACATCAGTAAGATATCATACATATGTGAGGTTTACCATTTATGGCCAAACTATGTCCCGAAAGGGTATTTTGGTCATTTCACATATGTTTTTACGGGCATTTTTGGAAGTCTGAGTTCACGACTTATACCTACTGTAATAATATTAAAATTTGTTTAAAAATTCAGTAGGTAACAAGTCTTAGGTGTTAATTGTGGTTTAAAACCATACTATGCACCTAAATAGCGTAAAAAATCGCTAATTGACGATAATTAAGGGGTTTTATGGAAATCTGAGATTTTGATCAGTTTTGAATGCTCAAAATAATTTATTTAATATATGAAATCAGTAGGAAAAGGTTTGGCATTCAAATCATTTGTAAATCTCATTTTATGCATGAAAAGGGTATTATCGTCATTTACCGAATAATACAAGAACTCTATGATATGATCAGTTTATAATCTGATCAATAACTCCAATAATCCCTAAAAATAATATCTTAACAGTAGGTAATGAGTCTTGGGTCAAAATCCAAGTTTAAACATGCTTTATACAAGATATCGCAATTTACTTAGTTAAAAGCTTCTAATTACGATATCGAGCATAACGCCTATTTGGGACCAAGAACTGATGTCAAATTTTCGGGACAAGCTTATATATTAGTAAAAAAAGGTTTTTGTCCTCTCACATTTCTAGATATCTCATTCAAATGTCAAAAGGGCAAAATGGGCGTTTATAAGCATAATAACGGAAACTAGCGTATAATTCAAACCACAAGGAACCATGCAATATAACTTCAGAGGGTTATACTACTGAATAATATGGTCCTAATGGAAGCTTAAAACATGGAAGAATCAAGCTTAATCGGGTCAGAACTGAAAAGTCAAAGCAAAGTCAAGCTTTTGCGACTTTCGGTTGTGAACCGACCCTAAACTTAGAATTGTCGGGTTGGACCAGCTTAGACATGATCTAATAATCATTATCAAGTTATTAGAGTGTTAAAATATAATTTACAACCTCTGAATCTATGGTTTAATCAATATATACAAATCTGCCAAGTTTGACTTTTTGTCAAACTAGTTTGACCCGACAATTAACTAAGCAAATGAAGGAATTAGGAGGTGCCCTTTCAGGGGTTAATCACCTACCTAACTATGGTCTTATACCCACTTTTAATTTGGTTAGTGGCTGGACCATGAGAGTTTAATCCGAAAGTCAAAGTTAATATCCGATAACTTGACTTTTCGGTTATTAAAACATAAATCTGAACTATAAGGTGGGCTAGGACACTCACAATGGGTCCATGCTATCTTTTCTACTAAGATAAGTTCCCACTTCAGCTCATGAGTTCCAGAATTGAGGGTTGAAGAGGAATGAATGAAAAATGAACAAAGAAACAATGAAGGTGCTTGGCTATTTATAGTTACCATGAACTTACAAGATCATTACACATGTTTGTGTAACCTCCAAGCAAGAATCAAGGCCCTACAATTGTCACAAGCAGGTACAAAGCCTTGGGGAAGAGATAACTTGGCTACCACACAAAGAAACTTACAAAACAGCCCCTGAAATATCAATCTGTTGCTGAAAAACACGTTTCTGCCCAGATGTGGTGCTCGCGTAGCGCGACGGCCAACCCACCTAGTGGTGGCGCTACGCTACCATGTGCCCAGGTCCAGAAAGTTTCAAACAATTACAGTTTTGGTCCCTGCACATGATTAAGGCCTTTTTCGATGCGTTTAAACCCCGTTAACCTCATTTCAAGGCTCTAAAATGAAGTTAAAGTATAGGGAACTCAAAACATGCTCAAAAACATGTCGGATGTCGGTTTGTTTGGTCGTACGGTCGCGTTGTTCGGTTAATTACGACGAAACACAAACGGACGCGAAAAACGATCCAAATTACGCGACGAATGGAATATTATCAAGCCAAACACTAAAATAAAATATTTTAGTGCTTACATAAATTTTTGGGTGTCCGGGGATATTCAGAATGCGAGATATGCGCGAAAATGCAAACTTGTGTACTTTTTGACACTTTTAGTCCCTCTAATGCGCAAACTTGCGCATATCATTGTTTAATAGCATCGAAGCCTTATCTAATCCATGTTAGGCATTCTTAAGAGTATTATAATACATCATGATGCTTCGGGTTCGTTAAAAGGTCACTCAGAGGTATGAATTAACATGTTGACGCTTTTAACCCTTCATTGCGCAACTTTCAAATAATTAAGCAAACGGCTCCTCTCGTCCAACAAGTGGCTCGTCTGAGAATACGGACATCGTATAAGGTCACTCAGGGGCCTAGATTAGGCATGTTGACAATTTCAGTCCTTCTATATTCATAGTTTTCGATTTTGACGAAATTAGTCCTTCATAGTCAACATTTGACTTTATTAGGATTCACTACACGTGTCAATACATCATTGGACACGATTTTACGAGGTGTTACATCCTCACCCCCTTAAAAGAAATCTCGACCCCGAGATTTGCTCAGAAAGATGGAAGTACTTTCTATCGTAATACTGAACTTAACTTCCATAGTCATTTAGGGATCCTTACGGGTATTCCAGTTGACCTATCCAATAGGTGCATGCTCCTTTTCGGAGTTTCCTAACCTGTCGATCCTTGATCGATATAGGTCTTTCTATAAACCTCAGACTTTCATCAATCTATACGTCTTCATGAGACATTTCTAGCGATTTATCAGCTAGGCATTTCTTTAAGTTAGGAATGTGGAGCACATCGTGAACTCCACTGAGCTCCTTAGGCAAGTTTAGCTTATGAGCTATACTGCCGTCACATTCGATGATCTCGAATGATTTATATATTCAAGGTTTAACTTGCCCTTACACTAGAACGTATTGTATTCTTTCATGTCTGATATTTCGATAGAGCTTTGTTCCCCATTTGGAACTTTAAGAGATTTGCGCCTCTTGTTCGCATTGCTCTATTGCCGAATACTGGCAGTTTTTAAACAATTACGAATTCGTATTATCTTATCCGTCGTTCTTAAGACAAATCTCCAATCCTGATAATTGGGTTTTCCCAATTTCCGACCAAACAAATGGGCGTTGGTTGCTTCTCCCAAACAAGGTCTCCAACGGAGCAGCCTTGATGCTTATATAATGCTATCAGTTATAGGAGAACTTAATTAGAGTGGGATAGTTATTCCAACTATTACCCGAATCAATCTTAAGGAATCATCTATCCTCATAGTTAGTCGAATGACTCGACGATCCTGGGCAGCTAATAACGATTCTTAATCGTTTCCTAGTTAGGTTGCAATAACCCATGCACAAGCGTATAGCATTGTGCTTTCCTTTATCAATAATAATAGTCGAGGCTCCGAATACACTGAGCTAGGTTGTACAAGCCTTTCTTTCCTAACTTATCTGGTTAGCCCTCAGTTCTTCCATATCCGTTGATGTTAACCGATATAGAGCTTCTGTAATAATTACAGCTCTTAATAGGATGTAAATCCTAATTCTATCTTGCCTCTCAAGAGGTAAAACAGGGTAGTTCTACTGAGAAGAAATCATGTTATCCAAATATGGTAGAGGTAGCTCAATCTTTGACTTTGGCCCATTTACCGTCGCTTGTGCCATGCAAATGACACATTTGATTTACGAGTGCACGGATGCCTTAAGTAGAGATGCCTACTTAGGCATTTCTAATATGGATATCTTCTTTGAATACCACTAGCTGACTTTAGTACAATATGACCATTGGTATATCTTGGTGACCCCATGCATTAAACTTCCATACTGATCAGGCATGGACATAATCTATGGGACGCATTGGGATATGCCAATCCTCACATGGCGCTTTTGTCAAGCATAGTTGGCACTCGTAGTTGATAGAAATCAACGAGAAAAAAAAAATAATTAAAATAATATATATTGTAGTACTCTATTCAAAGAAAGAGTACTCTTAGATTATACAGAAAGATTATTGCCGATAATAGGAGAATCGGTCTCTCAGGTTTCATTGGTAAGTTCTTCCTGACTAAGAATCTGGAGTTCTTATCAATACCATTATATATTTGCCAAGCTTTTGGTCTATGAAAGACTTATTATTGCCTGTATTTAAAACAGGATACTTGGCAGAAATTATCATTGTCCAAATGATAAGAAAAGTACTGGATAACATCATGTACTCTCTCTTGATATTCATCAGGTGAGTTTAGGCATTTCCTTTCTTAGCCTTTCCAGGCTTAGCTGCGCCTCTTTGGCAGCTTTATGGCATTTAGTTCTAATATGGCCTTTCTCACCACCGTCGTAACAGACTGTATTCTTTTTGTCCCTACATTCATGGGACTGATGACCAGTTTCTTTGCAAACGCACACTGCTTTGGTCTTTGATCTATTTGACACTGTCCTTAGTGTCTTTTATAGCAATTCTTACATACAGGCTTCTTGCTGAACTTATGATAGTTCTTATTAAGCCCGTAATTTGCTCTTTTTCTTCGATTTCTGGGAGTTATCCTTCTCCCTTGTTCATCCTTCACATTCAAAGTGTGAACAAACTCTTTTCATGAGTAATTGATTGAGGTTTTGAATGAAATTTAGAGCGAAAAGCATTCGGCTCATTGAACTGTTGCATGACCTTTTCCATGGCCTTTCCAACTGCTGCGTCAACCACCGCTTGGAGATTAACTCCAATAATATTGAGGTTTACGTTTGTAGCATTATTAGCCTTTGTCGCCTTAATAGTATCGCGACTGCTATCCACCTCATTCGAGTTTTCCATACTCGAAACTTGGTATTAATCACCACATTAAGAAATTGTTAATCATCATCCTGATGACTTGACATAGATCAGCCACGGCATCCAAAAACCTTAGAGGCTATTACTTTCCAAGCATTCCTAATGAATGTTGTTTGAATGTATATCCATTACATTTGGCCTAGGTCACCCAAAAGACCATTAATGGCACTTAAGGTTTAGAGCGACTCCATTACCTGTTCGACAGAGGATCATATCGTCACTACTGTCTTTGTCACAAGGACGATTATGAATAGCTCGAAGGCTAGCCTTACATGACTTTTTATTATATAAATATACATATGGCATAGAAGCCCGTCGCGAGGGACGTAGAAAAATTATGGCATAAAGCCTAGTCATGAAAGATACAATGATTATATGGCACTAAGTCCTTGTCGCAAAGGACATTTAGATATGGCTCAAAGTGGCCTCGTCATAATGACGTCATAAGATATGGCACCAAGGCCTGTCACAAAGGACTTTCATCAATGCTGGCACACAAGGCCTGTGACTAGAAATGTTAACACTTAATATGTTAACTTGTCACGAATGACACATTATAGCACATTGGCTTATCATTGATGAGTTTAAAACATCACTCATTGATTTGTCACCAAGGACATTAATTTATAACTCGCAATCTTATTGAATTAGAGGCTTCCAGGCTTGAACATAGTTCTTCGCCTTCGGACAGGGAGTCATAAACTACAACTATCATTGTCTCTAAAGATGACTTATTTGGTACAAAGGTAAACTAATTGACATCACTAATGGATGTTCATATATCATCATTGCATTTGATGATATCAGTCATGATCACGCTGATCATATAGACTGTTAGGGTTGGGTATAACCCACCCTTTGGATAGGGGATTTTGAGGATCACCACTATCTTTGTCTTATTGACAATAGAGTAAAGTGTAGCCCGTAGGCATTCCATCACAAGGGATGTTAATATTATGATTATCATATTAATGATACTAGTCAGGATCGCAATGATCATACAGACTATGGGATTTGAGCATAGCTCACCCCCTTGGGCAAAGAATCACAAAAGATTACATTTGCCTGGTCTCAGATGGACAATATAATATAGCCCTTAGGCCAAACATCATTAAGGATGTCAGATTTAATCATCGCATTGATGATTTTAGTCATGATCGCATTGACCACGTAGACTATTAGGCTTGAGCACAGCTCATTACCTTGGACAGGGGATCATAAGGATCACAATGTCAATGTCATAGAGACGTCCTCATATAGCACAAGGCTTATCTCGAAGGGCAGTTAGATGGCACAAAAGGCCTTGTCACAAGGACAATTAAAACAAAATCAACGATCTCTTGGATCAGTGATCTTTAAGGGTCGAACATAATTCATCGCCTTTTGACAAGAAGTTTATAATATAAAACTATCATTGTCATGAATACATCTTCGCCCAATGGCATACATCTCAATTGGATGTTTTTGATGTATACTTCATACTGTTGTTTGATAGCCGTGATTCGTATTGATCATAGGCTATGAAGGTGACTTGGAAAAATCCAAGTACTTTTGGAAGCTAGTGTGGTCTCTCAAGTCACACAGCCAGGAATGTTAACATGTTCTTAGATGTTAACAAGGATTAATTATCTTAAGAGGGTTTTACCATTATAGCCATGTTCATAAACATATAGGCTAGGTTATACCATTAAGAGGATCTTTTGAAATTTTCAGCTGATCAATAAAGTTTGAGTAAAATTCAGAACTATTGTTGGATAGAAGGACAAAATGAATACCTACATAAAATTTTCCAAACTTCCTAGATTATTAGGAATTTACAATAGTGCCTTAAACAGGACTTTTAGTAATATATTTGTCCATAGAGGACTAAGATGAAAAATTATAAGTCCGTATAAGGACTATAAAATATTACAAATTTATATAAGGGTTATAATGAAATATTAATGTCCTCAAAAGGGACATATTCGAATTAACGTATCCCCAAGGGGATTTTAATAAAATAACATGTCCATAAAAAGGACCATATTGGTACAGTGTGCTCTCAAAAGGGCTTTGCTGTACAGGTGTCCTCACTGGGACTTTATATTGAAAGATACGTCCTCAATGGGACTTATTAATGAAATATCATATCCTTGAAAGGACTGTAATAAAATATCATATCCACAAAGGATCTTAATGTAATAATTTGTCCATAAAAGGGACTTCGACGAATCAGCATGTCCATGAAGGGACTATGATGAAATAATATGTCCGCGAAAGGACTATAATGATTTATTATGTCCGCCAGGGGACTTTGACAAAATAATATGTTTACGAAAGAACTTTTAATGAAATACTTATGCCCATGAAAGGATTCTGAAGAAATATAATGTCCATAAGAGGACTATATTGAAATATCAAGTCCATGAGAGGACTATTTTAAAGTAATATATCCACAAAAGGAATTTTAATAAAATTACACGTCCATGAAAGGACTGTATTAAAATATTATGTCCACCAAGGGACTTTATTGAAAATATAATGTCCACAAGGGACTATATTGAAAGATAATGTCCATAAAAGGACTACATAGCAAATGCCCACAAGGGGTCTTAAGTCGAGAAAAAAAAAATATGTCCACATGGGGACTAAATAGAAGAGATAGGTCCTTATAAGGACTTAAAAGAATATTATGAAAGAAGGATTCTCTAACGCTTTCCTTGATCCATTTCAGTTGTTTCTCTTCTTGGTTTACTATACACGGTGAAGGTACAAAAGACCTCAGTGAATAATGTAGATATTCCAATCAGGATCCGTTAGAGAAGTAGAATTCAAGGATTCAATGGTTAAAGAATGATATGGATCACGGATTGGGTTTTGACTGATATAATCCAAGTCTGGGATTCCAAACTTGAAGGTAAGAAACAAGGGTCATTGGCAAAAACGGGAGTCTCAGGGACCACCTGGTATGGACTCCACTGGTACAGACTTTAAAATTTTGAGCCTCAGGGACCTCCGGTATGGACTCTGAAGTCTGATTCCAAATCAAATGGGTTTGGTTTTGGGAATGAATCCATAAAGATCTTCCTCCAAACCGGTCGCACGCTTATTCTAGCCGTATGGTGAAGCTTGGTATTCCTTGGCTTCGGATGAGGAAAATCTCTATTCAACGGCTTCCTTGCTTGGCGACTTATTTAAAATACACAAAATCGAAAACAATGTTTACTTAATAGGGATGAGAACATTCCTATGTTAAGTCTAGACTCAAAAGGTCTAAGGAATAATGCTACTGTGTCATTGAGATTAAACACAAAAGACTAGTGTTTAATTCACTCAATGTTGGCTCTGATACCAACCTGTCACACCCCGATATTTCCACATATCACCGGTGGGGAGTATCGTGACGTAGTTGATATTATCATGGTCAATCACACACAGAATAGCACAGCGGAAGTCTTGGAATATAAAATATTATTACAAACTCAATGTCTGAAAATATCCAGGTATTTCTTATAGACGAGTCTGTAATATTAAATCCACAGGAGGATCATTACAGAATGTATAAAATGAAGCTTAGCAGACTTTATGGCATCTTTAAGGACTTGCAAGATCCTCTTTTTCGACACCGAGCAACTCCCAGCCTATTACGAGTAGTACCTGCCACTTAGCCTTTTGAAAATACGTCAGTTTTCACTGGTAAATACAATTTAACCGACTCATTTGAAAAGAGTTTATGAAAATTGATTTAAGGGCACAAGGCGCAAAACCTTTTATAACTTGGGACAATTCTTAATAAAAATCTTGTATACTGAATTACATGTTTACCGTACATCTGGGGCCCAGTACAGAGACTGAGACATGATTAAACGACACACCACTTTTAAAACCCATAAAGGAGTTATCCCCAACTTGTGGGTAATTAATAATTTATTATTGGCATCTTTTCGGTGTATGCCCACACCTTGCGCATAAGTCGTGGCCATTTACAAATGAATGAGCCAAGGATATATCCAGGGCACGGTCGTTAACCCCCAATGTTTAAGTCATCAACAGAACAGTATCAAAACAGGTTTTGTGGATTTACTAGCCACAATCCGGCATTTGATTGATCCACACCCGACCAAGCGGTATTAATCTACCGTATCCCAAGCCCGTATAAGGGAAAATAAGTTAAAAGTATTTACCTGAGCTAATACTTGATTCACAGCATAATAACTCAGTCGTATCCAATCTATCTAAATGCAAGTAGATTTTACCGGGTGCCTCTAGTCTGGAGTGATGGTAATATATAACCAATTCAGAATGCTAATGGTCTTTATTTAAGTCATAGACTTAGACCGACTAGCTTAAAGTATCTTAACGCGGTACGACGCGCTTGATTAAGCGATGACCGGAATAGAATGTTATTTAGACCCAACAAGTTTGGATACTTGTATAATATGGGTATACTAAACACATTCAGGATTTTGAGACAAAAACGATAAGGTTAAACCCGTTTCGGCAAACATACGTAAACTAGTTACATAAACCGATCCGAACACGCAAAATGCGTAACGGGTAACCAAATGAATCATATACAAGTTCCATATGTTATTATGCTTAGAATATGTCAATACATCAGTAGGATGTCAACATATATGCCCAAAAAATATATAAAACCAGATTAAGTCCCGTAGGGGCATTTTGGTAATTTTAATACTTATAAAAGAGATTTTATAACAAACTGAAGTTCTGGTCCTTTCTAATCAGTAAAAAAAAATTTATTTTATCTCATTACATCAGTAAGATATCATACATATGTGAGGTTTACCATTTATGGCCAAACTATGTCCCGAAAGGGTATTTTGGTCATTTCACATATGTTTTTACGGGCATTTTTGGAAGTCTGAGTTCACGACTTATACCTACTGTAATAATATTAAAATTTGTTTAAAAATTCAGTAGGTAACAAGTCTTAGGTGTTAATTGTGGTTTAAAACCATACTATGCACCTAAATGGCGTAAAAAATCGCTAATTGACGATAATTAAGGGGTTTTATGGAAATCTGAGATTTTGATCAGTTTTGAATGCTCAAAATAATTTATTTAATATATGAAATCAGTAGGAAAAGGTTTGGCATTCAAATCATTTGTAAATCTCATTTTATGCATGAAAAGGGTATTATCGTCATTTACCGAATAATACAAGAACTCTATGATATGATCAGTTTATAATCTGATCAATAACTCCAATAATCCCTAAAAATAATATCTTAACAGTAGGTAATGAGTCTTGGGTCAAAATCCAAGTTTAAACATGCTTTATACAAGATATCGCAATTTACTTAGTTAAAAGCTTCTAATTACGATATCGAGCATAACGCCTATTTGGGACCAAGAACTGATGTCAAATTTTCGGGACAAGCTTATATATTAGTAAAAAAAGGTTTTTGTCCTCTCACATTTCTAGATATCTCATTCAAATGTCAAAAGGGCAAAATGGGCGTTTATAAGCATAATAACGGAAACTAGCGTATAATTCAAACCACAAGGAACCATGCAATATAACTTCAGAGGGTTATACTACTGAATAATATGGTCCTAATGGAAGCTTAAAACATGGAAGAATCAAGCTTAATCGGGTCAGAACTGAAAAGTCAAAGCAAAGTCAAGCTTTTGCGACTTTCGGTTGTGAACCGACCCTAAACTTAGAATTGTCGGGTTGGACCAGCTTAGACATGATCTAATAATCATTATCAAGTTATTAGAGTGTTAAAATATAATTTACAACCTCTGAATCTATGGTTTAATCAATATATACAAATCTGCCAAGTTTGACTTTTTGTCAAACTAGTTTGACCCGACAATTAACTAAGCAAATGAAGGAATTAGGAGGTGCCCTTTCAGGGGTTAATCACCTACCTAACTATGGTCTTATACCCACTTTTAATTTGGTTAGTGGCTGGACCATGAGAGTTTAATCCGAAAGTCAAAGTTAATATCCGATAACTTGACTTTTCGGTTATTAAAACATAAATCTGAACTATAAGGTGGGCTAGGACACTCACAATGGGTCCATGCTATCTTTTCTACTAAGATAAGTTCCCACTTCAGCTCATGAGTTCCAGAATTGAGGGTTGAAGAGGAATGAATGAAAAATGAACAAAGAAACAATGAAGGTGCTTGGCTATTTATAGTTACCATGAACTTACAAGATCATTACACATGTTTGTGTAACCTCCAAGCAAGAATCAAGGCCCTACAATTGTCACAAGCAGGTACAAAGCCTTGGGGAAGAGATAACTTGGCTACCACACAAAGAAACTTACAAAACAGCCCCTGAAATATCAATCTGTTGCTGAAAAACACGTTTCTGCCCAGATGTGGTGCTCGCGTAGCGCGACGGCCAACCCACCTAGTGGTGGCGCTACGCTACCATGTGCCCAGGTCCAGAAAGTTTCAAACAATTACAGTTTTGGTCCCTGCACATGATTAAGGCCTTTTTCGATGCGTTTAAACCCCGTTAACCTCATTTCAAGGCTCTAAAATGAAGTTAAAGTATAGGGAACTCAAAACATGCTCAAAAACATGTCGGATGTCGGTTTGTTTGGTCGTACGGTCGCGTTGTTCGGTTAATTACGACGAAACACAAACG
Organism: Helianthus tuberosus; assembly: GCA_030545235.1. Classification (NCBI taxonomy): domain Eukaryota; kingdom Viridiplantae; phylum Streptophyta; class Magnoliopsida; order Asterales; family Asteraceae; genus Helianthus; species Helianthus tuberosus. Next base: position 30,031 of record JARYGA010060977.1, read on the forward strand.
GACGCGAAAAACGATCCAAATTACGCGACGAATGGAATATTATCAAGCCAAACACTAAAATAAAATATTTTAGTGCTTACATAAATTTTTGGGTGTCCGGGGATATTCAGAATGCGAGATATGCGCGAAAATGCAAACTTGTGTACTTTTTGACACTTTTAGTCCCTCTAATGCGCAAACTTGCGCATATCATTGTTTAATAGCATCGAAGCCTTATCTAATCCATGTTAGGCATTCTTAAGAGTATTATAATACATCATGATGCTTCGGGTTCGTTAAAAGGTCACTCAGAGGTATGAATTAACATGTTGACGCTTTTAACCCTTCATTGCGCAACTTTCAAATAATTACGCAAACGGCTCCTCTCGTCCAACAAGTGGCTCGTCTGAGAATACGGACATCGTATAAGGTCACTCAGGGGCCTAGATTAGGCATGTTGACAATTTCAGTCCTTCTATATTCATAGTTTTCGATTTTGACGAAATTAGTCCTTCATAGTCAACATTTGACTTTATTAGGATTCACTACACGTGTCAATACATCATTGGACACGATTTTACGAGGTGTTACAATACAAACAAAATATAAATGCTATTTAATAATACCGATTGTGTAAAAGACCATTACAAAATCTAATCGTTGTGCATTAGTGCAACATTATTTACAAACAACTAACCATAAATTCATGTTTCATTGCAGTTCCTTAGAGCAAGCCATCAGGGTCTCTTGTACTTTCTTTAAGCGAGTCTTCCGTTCACCTCTTTAACATCTTTAGTGCAGCCTGGGCTGACGCATAGGAACCATATGACCCGCATCATGAACCTTGAGGAAGCTAACATGATTTGCCTTGTTTTTAGGATTTCTCTTTTTTTTAATCACTTTTTCCGACCATTGTAGTATGTAGAAGTAGCTCCTTGTACTTATAATAATGTTTTTCTTGTTCGGGCAGTAACGGTAAGTAAAACTTGCTGCAAAGGAAACCAAAAATCTATTTTAGCAACCCTTATATACATAACACATTTATATAAAATTTCATTTATATCTAGATGCTCCTGTCCCACTAACAAAGCTGACAATTAAGAAGACCAAAATTTGACGCATATCACCAACAAACACCAGATTTGATATCAAATTGTCTCAATCCAGACATACAAACAAATTACAAATTTCGTAAATCCATTATACCACAGTTAATCCTTAAAGGTAATATGTACTTATGCAGTAAGAAAAGACAACATACCGTTTATCTTGGTTGGTTCTTTTTCTCAAACTGCTTTAACCACTCATGTTCTGTGGCTCTCAGTTTGCTCAGCCTGCGGCAGCCACCACTGCTGATGAGCGATCACAATAGTATTCGACATTATGCTATAAATTTAATACCACAATGATTATTGCAAATAAGAAATCAAAGATCCTTGGTAGGGATGAGCACGATACCCGTTCGGTATCGAACTGGTACCGCTACCGAAAGTACCGGTACCTAACAACCTCTGTCAAACACCACATACTGAAAATGTTCATAAGAAGCAGCCTAAGTGATCAGACTTTAAAGCTCTAATGCAGTGAAACATTTAACATATTAAAAGTACGTGATTTATACGGCGTTAATCAAGGTTACCTAACACCAAGGCTTAGAGTCGCTTCCTGTCTGCCATGCCAAACGAACGAATATATAACCTTTATTCAATGTTCAGCAGTTATACAGGTTGAAGAAGCCTCAGATGAACCAAAGGACAAACATCATTGGCCCAACATAACAATCACCAAGGCAACAACCAAAATTAGAAAAGAAACCCAAAACAAACCAAGGCTTGAATTCTACAGAATAAACCTATGTCCGAAATGAATAGTTTCAAACATTTTTTTGTAAACAACTATTTTATATTTCTAAACAGTTACTAAAAGAACCTCAGATCCGTAAAACTCAAGGTTGTGGTCGCTCTGTGGCTCAGAGTTTCCGACAAAGCATGGCTGCAAGGCGGGTTGCAGGTCCAAATCCCACCATCCATCGTCCTTGCCACGCCATCTTCATTGTTTTTCCGAAAAGAATTTGAACTCATCACAGCCAGACAAGAAAATCCGAGTAAATTTAGAACTAACCGTAACAACCTACAATTAAACGGAATGAACAAAGTAAAGGTGAAGCTAGTCAGAGGCCACTAACAACTAACGCCACCACCAATCAAGCAAACCCTAAAGGGTTAAAAAACAAATCAAACATGAAACAGATAGTGCACACCGTCTCAAACGACTGTCGCCAACGGTGTTTGAACTGCCGAGAACAAACGGCAAACATCACACACCCAAAATACCTACAGAGCCAACGAAAAAATACCATCGTTTAATCAGAACACCAAAAACATCGTACAACATCAATATAGTTCAACACATTGACAACTGTGGTAAAAAGGCACAATCATAGCCGTTCGAAAGTCACGGGCAACAACGACTACACAAACCAACCACAAAACCCCCAAATTAGGGAAACACTACACATCCACAACCACCGTCCACCACCGCCATAGACGGTTCGTAAATCGCCAGCAACAGCGATATCCCAAATCTCTCCGTCTCTGTATCTCTTTGTCGAAAACCGACGCGATTCACCATCACGGGGAAACCTCAGGTGACATGAATCACCATCATGGCCCAAAACAATATTCAACAAAGCTCAAGGGATCGTCGAAGTAGAGAGAGAGACTGAAAGATATGAGAGAAATTGGTGAGGAGTAACAGAGAGAAACCATGTGTTCAGATGAAGATGATAAGGTTTTTAACAACCCACAACACAATGGCCCCTGGAGTATAAGCAGACAACATAACATATGTAGAGGTTTTTTTTGAAAGACTCCCCAAGCACAAGTTACAACACACCAATGCCCAACCATGTTGCTTATTATATAGGTAGTAATTGTTATCTTTTCTACTAAGATGATCACCATTTTACATTCGTAGTTTATTCCTTTTTTCATTGATTCTATCAATTACCACATTATAAATAAGCAACATGTTGTTGCTTCATATGGTTGTATACTATGCATTGGGTGCTTTAAAAAAAAATGAATTTTATTACTTTAAATCTAAAAGTCTTTTACCTTTTACATTTTAACCCTATTGTTTTTTTTACTTTTACCAAAAGCTTTTTAATCTTTTGCAATTTAACACAAACATTTTTTTTATGTTCAACTTTAATCTCTCATACTTTTATCTTTCGCAAGTATTTCGTTTTATGTTTATTCTAAATTTGCGAGTCAACACGCCGCAATGTGCGTGTGAGGTTCAATGTTTTTTGTCTATTTTTCCCGTTTTACAGGCCCATCGCAACACGTCTATTTTTCTTCGTTTGAGAAGTTCATCGCAACGTGCGGGTCCTAGATCGACTTAGTTATTCTTTTCTACGTTTTTACGTTACGGTCTAATTTCTCGCATTAACATGACGCAATAGGCATCCGTGGTTTAACAATTTTAAGTCTGTTTTTTCATTCGGTGTTATTTATTCCTTTTTTATTTATTTTATTTTTACGTCCTTTCCTGATATTGGTGGTCGTTGGCAGTGGTGTGGCATTGGTGCTACTTGGCACGATTTTACGAACGTATTTAACCTATTAAGTTTTACTAATAATTTGTTTCGAGTTTACCCCTATACTCATTTACTTTAAAAGAAACTATTTTTACGTGTATATTTTTATGTATTTGTCGGCATGAATTCGATTTGCTATACGTTTAGAAGCAAACTTTTTCTAAAAATGAGATAGGTCAAATATAATACGTTTTCGTATAAAAAAAAAACCATTTTTATGTACGTTTAGGTATACATTGAAGTTGGTGTATGTTTCGACGTAAATTTTTTGGTAAACGAGTCAGGTCAATATAATATGTTTTCGTGCTTATTTTATGAATGTTTGGTAAAATTTGTTTCGAATCGAGTGGAGTCAAATCGGGGTTTCTTTTTTCCTTTTTTTTTTCACAAAGTTCTAATTAATCTCTTTTAATTATACGTGTCAACTTTCCCGTTACATGTGTTACGTTTTCTATGTATGAGTCGGGTCACATATAATACATTATGATTGTATGATATAAATTTGATTTACTTTATGTTTTGGTCCAATCGCAATGGTTATATAGGTTACATTGAGTTCAATCGGGAAACGTCTAAACACGCGTTTTCATATGATTAACGCATCACATAACATTTGGACTAATTCATTCGATGTTTGTGACGTACCCGCGCTGCAACGCGCGCGGGTGTTATTGCTAGTTAATATTACTTTTCAAAAAGTCACAATTTCAAATGCAACGATTGATTGCGGTGATTGTAAGCTTTTCAATATTGCGTAAACGTGAATACGTGTACGATTTCTGTTGCAATAATAATGGTTTTGGGTTAAACTTAAACATGAAGAAATTCTTGACATTGGGTTTTATCAGTTAGTTACAAAAAGTTTTTTCTCATTTGAACCCTTCACTATATATAGCTGGGTTATTGGATTTTAATAATTCTAAGTTTTACCAGTTGGCCGATAATAATCCCAACTTTAAAAGTTCCCTCCAATAATCCCAACTTGTAAAAGTTTGGCCGCCATTGATCCTTTTCAAACATATAAGAATTTAGCATCCTCAATAGATTTAATTACACCTAGAGACTCCATAATTGATTTAAGTGCACCTATGTTAGAAAAGGATCAATGACGACCAAACATTTACAAGTTGGAATTAATAGAGGGAATTTTTAAAGTTGGGATTATTATCGGCCAACTGGTGAAACTTAGAATTATTAAAATCCAATAACCCTATATAGCTAGGGCATAAGTGGCATGACTAAGTGGATAGGCTTGACACGTGGGTGGCCTATACGTGTCTCTGGCGGCTTTTATGCCTCTTGCGTACCGCGGAGGGCTCTTAGGAGTCTGTCGTGGCCTGCGAGCAGTAACAAAAATCTTTCTTTTTGATTTTTCGTGTTGGTTCTCGTCGTGTGCGTTTAGGGTTTCGATTACGAATAGTCGTGGGACCTTTTTAAGGGTTGTTATAATAATCATGGAAGTACAAGCACACATTTGCCTTAGTGTGGCGTGCCATATTGAAGAGCACAAATAATGGATGGGTTTTTCAAGTGTATCATCACATAGTATAATCTAGAATGAATTCACCTAGTAATCAATGATGGATTGGAAACAATATATTAAAGGGCATTTTAGGTGAATTTTCAACTACAAGGGAAACAACAGGTGTATGGACCAGTCAAATTGAGCAAAGAAAAATTGCTAAAGTTGGAGACTGATCATCGAAAAAAATCATGTTATCAAGTTATTAGTTATCTACCGTTAACAGTAATATATCACTTTGTTTGTATTATTTTATTTATAAACTTATAACTAATGTAAATCAATTTTTCCTACCCGAATGATAACCTAGTTACTACAATATTTAGGAAAATGATAAAAAGAAACAAACAAGCTTTATAAAATGATACACGTGAGTTACATTGAACAATTAAATCGGCAAAATTCAACAATTATGAGTATCGCATCTTAGTTAACGTACTAATACTAGTTTATTAACATATGTGTTAGAACATCTTAAAGTTACAACATCTCTAGATCAAGTGGTGGAGGGCTTGCATTTCTTTTGAGAGATGCAGGTTCGACTCCCACTTGGTGCAGAGTGAGGCACTTGTGGGCAATGATAGGAGACTTAGGGAAACCTGGGTTGGATCCTTGAGCCAAACGGGTTTTACTGGTAATTTCACTGTCGTGCCTACGGACGGGTGGTTTACCGGGTTTTCCCCGGAATTGATGGTGGACTCGGATTACTATCGGAGTACTCCGTTTGCAGGGGCAGACTTATTAAGAAAGATCGGGTTCCCAGGAACCCATTCGGTTTTTAATTTTTAGTGTAAATATATATAAAAACTGAAAAGGAACCCATAAGTAAAATATACAGGGAACCCATAAACAAAAAGGCTTTGGTAGTGCACTTGTTAGTCCTCGTTCTTTCACACTTGATACCCATGTTCGAATCTATGAGACAATTTTTAAATTTTTGTTCCTGTTTTTTAATTTCTATTTTATTTTTTTCTTTAATGAAAAACCTATTTAGGGTTACAACACCCATAACAAAAAAAACAACAGCAGACTACGAACTGAAAAACAACAGCGACGCCTCCACCCTCACCCTGCCTCCTCCCTCAGCGACCACCTCCGGCCGCTCCTCTTCCAGCCGACAACCGTCCTCCTTCGGCCGTTCTTCACAGGTGTGTTAACCGATGTTAATTTGACTTATTGTTGATAATTTGATGTTAATTTTTTGAAAATATGATGTTAAATTGCTATGTTATGCAGAAGAATATTTCAATAGTTATGTTAAATTGATAATCTGATGTTAAATTTTTGATAACCTGATGTTAATTTTTTGATAATCTGATGTTAAATTATTATGTTAAATTGATAATCTGATGCACCATTAGACATTAGTATTCTTAATACATCAAAATATACTTTACTTTTTATTAAAATCATCCATTTAGGATCAAAGATTTTCCTGCCATGACATTTATTTTTGGGTTAATGGATTTAAACACCCCCAACTATGGCCATTTGGCCGATGGCACGCTCAACTTTCACTTTGGCTCAGAACACTCCCAACTTAACACATGGGTTGTCATGGCACCCCCTCGTTAAATATTCACTAACCAGGTTAGTAAATTTAGCCTATGTGGCAATTTTATCTGATGTGGCATGCTGACATGGCCTGTTTTTATGAGATAACATGATGTGTATTGTTATTTATTTTTAATCTGATCCAGAATTTGAACCCCAAATCAAGCTCCACCTTCAACTTCAAATCTGATCCAAAAATTTGAATATATATTTAACGAAATCAGGCTCCACCAGGTTTTAAAGAAATCAGGCTCCACCTTCAACTTCAAATTTGAACCCACCGTCACCACCTTCATCACCACAACCGTTGCACCCACCGTCACCACCACAGCTCCACCTTCACCACCACACCCACCCACCTATAAAACCTAAATCAATCCCCAAATCATTAAATTGAACCCCAAACCAGGCAAAACACTCAAAACAAGCTCCACCTTCACCACCACACCCACCCACCTTCACCATCAGCCCTAACCCCACTATTTCCTTCAACTGCGGTAACAACAGTCTGAGCGTTGACCTCCAAATTGCTATCAACCATGTCAAAATCAATACACCTGGTGGGAGTCGGAACACTTACCAGGACTCAAAATCGGCTGATTGAGGGCCATAACAGCAGCATCGGAGGTCAACGCAACATCAGGGATTTTCACAGTCGTCCCATTAACAACCATCATCTTCAACCCCAAATATCTCTCTGCTCTATCTATATTTATCTTTCTGCTCTCTCACTAAAAACCACCACCGTCACCTCCATTCCACAGCCGCCATCATCACCCCACCACCGCCGCCGCCACCATCAACCAACCCTCCCTAAATCAACAACCACCATCATCCTCCGGACCAAAAAAACCACCACCACCGTCACCTCTACTCTACCGCCGCCACCCAACAACCAAATCAACGGCAATGAAGGGGCAGGGCAGAGGCGTGTGTTCACCGGAGAGAGGGGGCAGGGCAGAGGCGTGTGTTCGTCAGAGATCGGAAAAACGGCTCAATCTCATGTTACTAGCGGCCGCGTCCATCGGAGATCGGAAAAACGACGAGCGGTGGTTCCGATTAGGTGGCGGATGAGATGAGATGGAGTGGGGATGATGAAACCCTAATGGTGAGATGAGATGAGCGGTCAAAGTGGTGGTGTTAAGTGAATATAAACTGATTTATATATATATATATATAATATAAGTGTTTATTTTAGTGCATAAAAAAGGCCACATCATCTAAAATTAGCCACGTAGGACAACAAAACTAACCAGGTTAGTGAATATTTAACGAGGGGGTGCTATGACAACCCATGTGTTAAGTTGGGAGTGTTCTGAGCCAAAGTGAAAGTTGAGCGTGCCATCGGCCAAATGGCCATAGTTGGGGGTGTTTAAATCCATTAACCCTTTATTTTTAGGGTAAACTTATGTATGGATTTTGACACAACACAAACATAACATGAAATTCACGGGTTTGAGCTTAGCCTAAACAGGTTTGGGTCAGTTTAGGATCGAACCCGCAAACACGTTTAGCTAAATATGCCGTGTTCAGGACACCCTGGCAGGTTCACGACCCGTTTAATCTGTTTATTTTTAATAGTTGTAAAACTAGGAAATACTATCCATTTAACACCATAGTAAGCTATAAAACTAGGAAATAGTTTACATCTTTTTACAATTTCAGCAACACTTATTATGTTGCATGTATGATGCAAAGTGGTCTTACTAATGTTGTGTCATCAAGAGAAGCAATTAGGGGTTATTATGATTAAGAGAATGCCTAGCTCACAATATAGATTATAGTCAATGCATAAAGTACGAATTATAGAAGATACATTTGGGTTGAAAAGATCAGAAGTAAAGTTGTGTTCATTTTACTTTATGAATACAACTGTATCGTATTTTTACATGTGATGTACCTTACCTGACCCGAACCGTTGAACCGACCCAAAGTTTTTTATGTTTAGTTCTAAAAAAGTGAACCCAGTAAAAAAATTCCTGGATCGCCACTGTCCGTTTGTCCAGTGGGTGCCCCGTAAGCGCTCGGGATTGATTCTGTTAACTTTTCAAAAAATTTATAAATAAATAAATAATATTATTTAAAAACCACTGCTATGTATACCCGATCGACTGAAATTTATTCATATACCTGGACATGGTAGGTACACCTACTCATCAGAATAATAATAATAACAATAATTGAACAAAACATCAAATGCCATACCTACTTCAACATCGAGTGGGCTATGCATAAAACCCCTCACAACTCTCTCTCTCTCTCTCTACGCATCTAGTCTCCATTGTATACTCTCTTTAGTTTTCTGCTGTGAAGAAGAAAGAAGAGACAAATTATTTAGGTAATAAATAAATTCAGCTTCTCTATTAAATAAATTATTTATGTTATTAGTATAATCCGTTTAAATATGGTTTATATGTTTTTTCCTCTTCATTTTCCAAATTACCAATCTATTTTTCCAAATATATTATTTTCATGTTAACAAGTGATGGATATGCTGATTTTTTTTTTAAACTTTCAAGGGATCTGTGAACGGGGGAAGAGTTTTCGTGCTTGAAACTTTATTTTTCAGTTTATTATATAAATAAATATTTTGCTTATGTGATTGTTATTTATTCTGTAGTAGTTTGTTGCACAAAACTGAAGTTAAACTTAAAAGAGTAAATTACGATTTTAGCCCTTGTGGTTATATCACTTTTACCCTTTTAGCCTAAATTTTTTTTTAACATCTGAGCTCTTTTAAACTCTTTTGGCCCCTAATGTCTTTTTTTCTAACCCTTTTGACCCCTAACATTTAATGGATGAGGTTAGTGTTAGGGGCCAAAAGGGTTAGAAAAAAAAAGATGTTGGGGGCTCAAATGTTAAAAAAAAAATTTGGGCTAAAAGGGTAAAAGTGATATAACCACAGGGGCCAAAATCGTAATTTACTCAACTTAAAATAATCTAATCTTAGTGGAGACAAAGTGAACACTCTCTAATGTTTATTTTGATATTTTTTCCCTTAATGTGCAGAAAAGCTCCATGCACTTGAAGGAGATTGAGGTTTATTGGGACTTGATATCTTGCTTTTTGAAGTATGTTGTCAGACCAGAACCATTGGTCTTACTTTTGCTAATCGAGATGCAATGGTAATGTGCTATAATCGTTATGTATATAGCAAAAATGCATGGTCAATTTGTATTTGTTATGGTGATTAATAATTGGTTTAATGCTAAATGGTTGTTGATTTCGTTGTTCTTTTGTTACAGTCATTTTATTTCCGTTGAAGAGATTAGATCCAGAAAGCTCATGCTAGCAAGTGGATTAGACTACTTTCATATACGTTAGTTACTCTTTACTCGTTACTGTGATGATCCTTATATTATATGCAACCTTCAACTGTTTGAAAATGTGAAGTGACATTCAACTTTCTCATAAACGCAACAGCTTCATTTGAAGATTGTGCTTTGTTGTAAAACCTTGGATATTTTTATCGAATCATAAATGTCACACCCTGATTTCTCGGTGGGCCCGGATTTGGGGTTTATACGTGATAAATTGATATAGATATTCACAATTAACACATCGGAAGTCTTGGGAGTATAAAACAATTATTACAAAGTACAAGTGTCCATGTAACACCTCGTAAATTCGTGTCCGGTTATATACTGACACGTGTCCATACTCTCAATTGTGCCAAATGTTGGATGAGAGGGACTATTTTTGCCAATTATTGAAAGTATGAATGTGGATGGACTAAAAGTGTCAACATGCTAATTTATTTAGCCTCTGAGTGACCTTTGTGCACCGAGTTTTTTACTGAAGTGCTTCTGATTTCAAAAATTTAATCAAAACTAGTGCTGCTTGCCAAAATATTTCACAATTGATGCCATTGCCATTCAAAACGGCCATTTTTTATGGACTTGTAGGCTGCAGATGTTGCATATGACTTGCTCAAAGAGTACTCTGAACTGGCTAGAACAAAGTATATCAGAGCTCGATTATGGTTTATTGCGAAAAAGTGGGATACATATCCCAGTGCCAAACGATACAACTTCTACCAAAGATTTGTTTATTCTTGTCGGTTTCATCACTTGCTCTAAATTTATTAAATAGATCTAGAACTAATAATCTAATTAGCATTTATTTTCATTTTGAAGATGTGCCAATAGATAATAAAGGGGTAGACCAGACAAATAAGATTAATGATATTGAAAACCAAGAGATATGTATGTCCAATCTTATCACCCAATGCACCAAGAGCTATGTCTACCCAGGTTTGTGATCCTAAATTTTTAACTATATCAACCATCAATATGCTTTACAAAAAAAAAAAAAAAAAAAAAAAAACTATTCATAAAACTGACTCTGATTTCATGTGTAGTTGTCCAGAGGATTTATGCCAAATTTTGGAAAGTTGTACTGCTACATGGTAAAGAAAGCTTTTGTTTGCCAATATTTTTTTTTAAATAATTTCACTATTAAATCCATAGTTTCTATCAATTGATTGTAGTGCCCTATATCAAGCACCTCCAGGAAGACAAAGAGAAACACAATATAGCTCTCATGATACTGAATTTGATATACGAGGAAGTTGGTAAATTACAATCTAATCAGTTTGAACATTATGGTCTTGCATTCATGGCTTTTTCTGCATAAATTCTCCTTTTCGCCATTAACAATGGCGCTATGTGCAACTTTCAAAAAAATTCGCCATTTCTAATGGCTTATCTGCAGGATTAAAAAAAAATTGCCATTCTAATTGGCATTTGTGTAGGAAATTCGCCATTTGTAATGGCTGATACTTCCTGGGCCAATGAATGGTCCTGCAATTCACTGCAAAAGCCTGCAATTCCCTGAAAAGTTCTGCACAACCTACAAGTCCATAAAAAATCGCCATTTTGAATGGCAATGGCATCAATTGTGAAATATTTTGGCAAGCAGCACTAGTTTTGATTAAAATTTTGAAATCAACAGCACTTCAGTAAAAAAACTCTTACGCACCGTATAGCCTTTTGGCTTACGGACCGCAAGATGATGAATTGTTGGCCTAATATTTAAGCAAAGGTAAGTATGATAATATTTTACACAAGTCAACCTCCACAAAGAGAGATAAATGTACTTAACAAAGTCACCCAACGACTATTTAACACAGTCAACCAAAAGACGATGACAGAAAGCATAGTCAACCAAAATATGTAAAGTTGGAGTGGATCGGATCACAAAATGCCAACTTTGGACTTAATTTGTTTGTTGACTTTGATTTTTCCTTTCCATTCCAGTGTTGTTTTACATTTACAAACTCAAATGGTTGATGATGTTCTAGTGTTTTAGATCACCCGGTTAGGCCTTTGATCACCTAGGTAATGAGTAGGAATCCATCCTTCGGGGTTGACATATTACCGCCACAGTTTGTCCCTCGCAAGATTCATTGGAAGTTGATGTTCTACTGTTAAATAGTTGTTTTACATTTAAACACATATGTAAATGTAACTGGCCGGTTTATCTTGTTTTTTTTCTAAAAAAATTAACTACAAAGAAGATTTTAGTTTTCGTAATTTCACAGCTAAACTTTTATATTTTATAGTTTAGCTACTATTAATTCACAGTTCTCCTTTGAAAGTAAATTGATAGTTATGTCCGTTGTTGAGGTGTTACACCCTAATTTTTTTTGAAGTCGAATTGCACAGCGGAAAGTTGATCCAAACTTTCATCTCATTGATTAGAATATAACCACATTTTTTTTTCAATTTTGTTTACATAACAATCTAAGTGTTGGATTATTTTCATAAAACGTGAACAAAATATATTTCTTCTTTGATCCGATCCAAGACATACAACCA